>OY720637.1:135579209-135753565 GCA_963169105.1 Ceriagrion tenellum | reverse complement strand
AGAAACGTGAGGGCTCAAACTACCATCCCATCTTATCATGGGTGCGACCGTATATCACTGAATAAAATTATCTCTAGCTCTCCAGGGAATCAACTGAATATTAACCAGAGAGTCAGAAGCAAAAAGGGTCAAAATGCTCATGGATGATTGAAAAATGGCAAATTTATAGGTGAATATTTACTGTTAATGTCGAATGTCGAATGAAAACTTGGTAATGTGAGATATTAGGCATTAAGAACAGGAAAATCAATATGAAATGCAAATGGAAGCCACGCTACATCATGATAGTGAAAGAATGAGATTTTTGATTTCATCATAACCCAGGATGCACATTAATACATAAGAAGATCGCATACGATTCAACGAGACGAAACATCAGACTACGCATCAGAGAGGATGGCATGCTGTCGTTCACATTATTTCCAAAAGGGCAATTTGAAATAGACATCCAAACAGTTCAATGGTTTAAAGGATATCGAGGATTCCTGTATACAGAAAAAAGTCTTCTTCATCTTTTGAGTGGAATCTGTCTTCTGACAGGTTTCAACTGGATGCCCTCCATTGCAGTCGGTTCTGAACATCTTCTTTCATTTGCCTGTAACTTCGGCCATTTTGTATGTCATCGAGCATCCCCATTTTTCTTCTTCCCCTTTCTCGCTTTCCTTCTATTTTTCCTTCAATAATTCTTCTAAAAAGACAATTTTGGCGTATTATATGTCCCATCCAAGCTGTCTTCCTCTTTTTTATTACCCTCAGCAGTTTTCTTTCTCCTATTATCATTAGTACTTCCTCATTTCCCATTCTATCCGTCCACTTCACCTTAGACATTTGCTCCACAACCACATTTCGAAACTTTCTAAGTACTTTTCTTGATTATTTTTGACCGTCCTTGTTTCGCTACCGTAAGTCACCACACTCCATATAATACATTTAGCAAATCTCTTTCTCAGTTCTATTGGAATGCTAAACCCTGTCAGAAGTTCTTTCACCTTCTCAAATGCTTTTTTACCCAAAGCTATTCTCTGTCTTACTTCCTGGGTACAGCTTCCATTCACTACACTTCACTACACTTCCCAAGTACTGAAATGATTTCACTTGCTCAACAATTTTTCCTTCTACAGATATATTAATTATTGCTTCATTCTTACTTACTCTCAACACTTCTGTCTTCCCAAAATTTATTTTCATTCCGTATTTTCCCACTCTTGCAATACTCTCCATCATATACTGTAGCTCCTCTTGAATTTCCGCCAGTACTAGTTCATCATCTGCATACTTCACTGTCTTCATTTTGTATCCTCCTACCACTACACCTCTTCCTTTTTCTCATGCTTTATTGGTTAGCTCTTCAGCATAAATATCCATTCAGCAGAAGACAAGTAAGCATTAAAAAATAAATAGGTTCTCCAAGACAAGAGATTTTTCAAGCTCCAATAATTTACTATTTTTAGATATCAAGAAAATTATCTAGTAATCACACATGAGCTTATGCCATACGTATAGAATCGATTAAAACATATTATGCTTACTTAAGATATATATTTAGACGCCTGGTTTTCTCTCGGTATATACTTTTCTTCGTTTAAAAAATCAAAAATAAGAATAAAACGGCGAAATACATTAATGCTCACAGTTTTTCTCCACCTGTTGTTTAGAGTACCACACCACAATCAAAATACGGAGTAGCATTCTGTTAATGACGAACTTAATTCAATCATTGCAAGTCGTACATTACGGGTGGGCTCCTGATTCGATCTTGGTAAAAAAATGACCAACTGGCGCATATTATCCTTTTTGTCGTACCGAAATCTTGCAGGACAGGATTTGCTTTTCCTTAACTCGCTACCGTGAAAATATCATGCATGCAAGCATTCATGCATGCAGCAAACATATTAGCGGAAAGATTCATAGCACTCACTCCTGACGGTTAAATGCTATAGCTAACATACAATCTTCATGGTAAAAGATACCACCTAACCGGTAATCATAAGATATGAATCCCAGACATTCATACCCTTTTCCGAAACAAGATGGTTAAAGTAACTTAAATACTATATTATGGATTAACGATTAACTTATGTTATTAATCGAAATAGCAAAAAATAAATTTAGTTCGTCGAAATAACAAATGTATATTTAATTCATAACTGATCAAGGTGTAAACATTTTCCATTTATAGTAATTCAGCAGTATTTCAGATTAAAATCGTTGTGCAGTAGATCTTCCAGGTACAATTCTAAGAAATACACCTAAAATTACATTAAAAAGGAACAGTTTCATTTCTATGGTAAGCAGACCAAATATCACGACCGTTTTGAAGTTTTAAAAAAATAAAAAAAGTAACTTTCACCGAAAGAATTGTACGTCCAATAAAATGAAAAGTATAGCATGCATCAAAATATAGGAAAAAGAAGTGAATTATTGTCCAAGTCAACGGTTTGTAATAAAATGTAAAATGTATATGAGTTGGCACTTAATCCAGAACTGTAAGGCTGTTATTAAGAATAATCGCTTTTTCACAATTTATATTGAATGCAATTAACGACTACGGATTAAGTTCAATCAAGGAAGGTACTACATTAAATTTTACTATAAATCTAATTAGGAACCTTTCACAAAAATGTTCACACATGAAAAATTGCAATTCCTGAAAAATATAGGTTTGACTTCAAATGCTGATTGACCGTTATTAATACCTAATTTCAGAAAACAAATTCTTAACAAGTTAATATAATTCTGAAAACTTCCTACAACATGAGAAAAGAAACCAAAGGTAACATGCAAGAAAGAAAAATTTGATAAATATAATAGACATCTATAGAAAAAGCCAAAAGCTCAGATGCCATGACATTTTATTGCATCATGTAGATACATCATTTCCGCAGCTAGAACAACGTGGCCAAAGAGGGTAAAAACATCCGCTTTATAGCATCACATCAGAAAACATTCCTTCCGCAGATGCAACTTTTCAGTAAGTATCAAAGAAACTTAGACGTAAAGAAATAACTGATATCTTCTTTGACTTTAAGTATATTGGCGGCTTGATAATGTTTTCGAAGAATTTTTTAATCTCGTCCTTACACCAAAAAGGCAGAGAACTAATGCTGAAGTAAGTAAAGGACAAAGATGCTATTATCAACTTCTCACACCGCTAACTTTTAACAGATCTAGCTTAGTATGAAAATAAATTCCATCGGCTACAATTCTACTTATCAACAATGTTCGTGTATATCAGTGGTACGTTTGTTCACTCGATTAAATTGACGAAGTGAAGTTTATGAAATGTTTGACAACTGACTTAACTATGGCAATGTGGACGGAAGCTAATGGCAATATATATGCTGTTCTCTCAAATCCACTGCTTTATGAATTGACCGCTTTATTGCTCCATCGTTTTTAATTTGACTTAGACAAAACTTGCATCGCGTTTTCTATCCTCGGTTTTCCTCGGTAATGCCCTCTAATCTTCAAAACGCGTGCTTCGGGCAGTTAATACGCCCCTTAGCTTGAGGTTCTCGGCTCATAATACCATTCTTGCTTATATCATCATTAATTATACGTATTTCCAGGCACAAAATTCTTCCAATATTGCTTTTATGAACGTCAGGTTTTATCGTGTCTCGTTATTTTGTATTTCCTTCACAAAATTTTATTATGGTTTACTTGACAATAACCTTTATGCTATTTTTCTTTATCTTTCCTTGACTTTAAAAACAAAAAAAATGATATCGCCAGCGTTACATACATTATAAATTGTATCTTTTGGCATTGACTAACACCTAAAAAATAGTTTTTACTTAGAAAGTTTTTACAAGTGGACTGACATTATGAATGAAGGCATTTTTCAGGTTATGCTAAGGTCGTGGTCATTATTCAGAGTATTTTTTGGTCTTCGAACAATCGAAGAAACTACATCTGCGTAAAATTATCCCTAATACATTTGTATTATACCTTGGTATTAAAAGTATATGTTTAAGGTGGCTTGACCAGGAATCGTGAATCAATGAGTGTACATTTTATTCACTACAATGTAAAAAAACTCTTGGACCATATTTCCTTTAATTACATGAGTTAATTTTGAGGAAATCACGATGCCTGTAGTCATTTATATGATGCAAGAGCTACATTTTAAAATTTTTGCCTAACAAATATTGCCATGACTTGGGTTTGCAGAGCAAAATACGAAAGTAACAGAAAATCGAAAGTAAATACGCTTTTTGTTGGACATGATACCATGATATTTACAAGCCACCTATAGTATTTTATAAAATGTTATTTATTAAACATTTCGGAGATAAACTGTGCATGTGCTATGAGATCACTGGAATTATTAAGCTGATTTCCACGTCGCTCCGTGTTAAAAATTCCGTTAAATTGCCAAAAAACAAAATTGTATCGTGATATTTCTTTACTTTTCTCTATGTACATTATCAATAAATACACGAATGCAAAGCGTTACATGTATCTGTACATGAGAAAAAAATCTCTCCAACCACTTTGAAGAGTGAGCTGAGAGTGTTATTTTCGGTGCAATAAGAAAGTCACGATTTACTGGAAGATTCGCATTTCGGAAAATATTGCATTCCAGATGTGAAATGTATTATTTCACGATAGAAAGGAATATTTGGTGCCTAACTCAACTTTTTTGACTTGAGCGAGTTAAAAGCATGTGTAGTCATTTATAATATAATACTGGCCCCTAGCAAACAGCAGCATTAAACAGCCTCGTCAAAGCAGACACCAATCTAGCCAACAGTAGTTGTACTTCTAAAAATCTGCTGGCCCGAGTAAAGGCTAAACTTTTCACCATCAAAAAAATTTTGATACGTTGATAAGGAATTCAAGCCTTCTATAAATAAATCTTCTGCACAAAATGAGAAGTATCAGGCTTGATGTGGTGCAAAGGATTCATCATATAGAATGAGAGTAAAGGCCATTTTCCTCATGGATAAATTTTTATTTGACCTAGGTTTCGATGAACTACATCATCAGGTCTGGGTCGAATAGGTCGGATAAAAATTTATCCAAGTGGAATATCGCCTTTACTCTCATTCTATAGAATCTCCTGGAAGCAATCAGAAAAGAAGAGTTAAATATAAATACTGTACATCGTTCTCAGCCCTACATTTGATATAAAATGATCAATATGTTCCTTCACGACCGGGATTCGAACCGCGAACCTATGGTTTGCCTGTACAATGCGCAGACTACTACGCTGAACAGGCATCCTACTTCTCGTGGCAATTTTTGACGGTCCTGGCCGAATTATTCTCGAGGCAATTTCAACGTTTTACAATTGCTATGTTTGAATATTTTCACATGACCAAGCACGGCATGAGTGCTGGTTAAGGATACTGTTGCCTGGGTGAGGCTTCTTAGAAGCCCCTTTCTCCCTTACGTTGCCATCCTGAATGGACTGTAAAATCTAGTTCCTTCTTATCCGCCAAAAATTTCCATGAGAATCAAGAGGCCTGGATAGCTTATTACGGCGTTATTAAAAACGATATAAACTATACGCCTTCTACGTATGGCAACTGGCTAATAAAATTAACTAAGTTTAAAAAAATTATTAGCGTCTATTCTAATATAGATTTATGGATTCCTTATGGAAGGTCAAGGCCGAAAAATTAGATATTCAGAACATTCCATTTGTCTGCCTGGAGATCCTGTCAAATTCTGAAAGAGTGAAAACTAATAAATGAAATTCTTTGATGTGCAAACTATTTTTTGATATTTTTTAAATGCTTTAAGTCTCTTTACTACAAATGACAATTTTGGTATACCTTATTGGTAAATGTATTTCCTCTGATGAGTCAGATTTGGCGGCTAAATGCCCGTATTTACCTGCTTTGGGAAGGAATTCAGTGTTTACCAAGAAGTAATCTTCGAGCTTTGCTTCCAACACCACTCAAAGATTTTTAAGGACAATTTATGAGACTCGACTCGTCCATTGGTCCAAAGAGTTTGGGGTAAACTCGGTGACCAGGGCACTTAAAAGACGGTCAGATCGCAGCCGTCTGCCGCCATTGATCACCGTTACATCCGAAGGTAACTCCGATGCGCGCACACTCCCGAAAAGGAAAGACGGTTAAAATGCGCAAGGAGCAGGTCGATAAATCGGAAACAGCGGTGGAGGAGAGGCGGTCACATTATCCTATCAAGAGAAGAGAAAAGAACGAGCGCAAAAGAGGCCTAAGGAGATGCTATTATGCAAAAGGAGGGGTGCTATGACTGGAACAATAAAACAACTGAAGAGGGAAATCTTCCTTCTGTTTGATGCGCATTTTTTCGTCCAAGGATGCGATCGAGCGTCAAAGACAGTTCAATGGAAGGAGGGAGGCAGTTTAAGGAGAATGAGATTCACAGCGGGGAGTAGCAATCTATTTCGCAGGTATTTGCGTAAAAATACATTCGGGGGAGGGTACTGCGTCCTTGACGAGCAAAAAAGCACGTCCTTGATAGCAGAGAGCAACATCGAAAAGGATGAACTGTTTCCTTGAGTCACGATCTATTTATGCGCTCAGTAACATTAGGTCCACACTTGTGGAACCGAGACGCACCACAAGTTGATTGAATACTTAATTTAGCTAATGGGTACTACGTGCTGAAGTGATTGAAATACATTTAAAAAATGGTTAACAACAGGAAACCTCGACATAAGGAATAGAAATTACAATTGAATAAAGTTGCATATCATCCTAAGATCATGCGAGACGTAAACGAGCATTATATTTACAAACAATTACTTTGGCACAAACAAGAAGACAGCACTAACTATACCGAGTCGTCTTAAAATAACTAGCTCAAATTTTAAAAGTAACTTATTCCGACGCATTTTGGTAGAGAGTTGCAAGATTTGAAGACAACAAGGTTACGCTGCCATTGTTCTAGTTTCAACCTACGGAAGGGCTTGTTCTTTCATCATCATGATCAGCATTCTAAGAACGAGTTTTCCCAGAGAGATTCATGGAAAATATTTAACACAGAAAGATTCCTCAGAATTTTCTCCGAAACTCAGATTTTAATGCCTTCCACTACTCTTCTTGATGTATATTTAAAATTTCTTCAAAATGTCCAAAGCAAAAATAAGTTTCTTTTTTTTCTCCTCTCAACAAAATCTTCATTCTGCCGAAAGGTGTGATCGCAGTAACAGAAGACTATAAGACAACACTATAAGAATTTTCAGAGGTATTTGGACCCCTATCTTGTGAGATTTAAAAGTCGTCAAAATTATACACTACGTAATTTCCCACATTTTCAATTCCGCGGTTGCAAACTTTACTTGTAACTTCCTAGAAAGAGTGACGACACGTTCGGAATTGCATAATAACTGCGAGAAGCACGTTAGCCTCCACTTTTGAGCTTTCTTAATTTGCACTATGCATCTTACTTCCACTACTTTAATTCATTCAGACAATTTATTTCTCTCCTCATAACTTTAAATACTTCTTAACAAACCCAAGTTTCAAACATCTATTCTAACACATCGACTTTCATGAATTGTGCCCCATTTTTGCAAAATGCGATATCTTCGTTATGTCCTACATTACCTCGTAGTCGCTATCCGCGCCCACTCCTTCTCTCTCCGGCAGAGGTAACAAGCGACCAGACTGCGAGTTTTTTTTAATGATCTTGAGTGGTCATTTACCTTCTGTCCACGACGTATAATCCACCCTTTCCCACGGACGAATGTAACTCCTATTTTGGAGCTCATTGGTGAGATATTTCAGCACTAGTCTGAGATGTTTATTTCCCTTCAGGACTCCCGTACAAGATGTGCCCGAGCTTAGTTCTCAAGGGAATTGCTTAATTATCAAGTCTTCCGTGAAAATAGGCCTACTGCCGATTCTGACACTGATTTTGACGCTCAAACCCACGTTTTGAAAGAGTTATGGTCGAAAAATTGAAAACAAAGCTGTCCCCAAAAGCTAACATGCGTCGATTTCTCAACTCATGTACGTATAACGCATAAAAAAGTGATCAAAACAACTCCAACAGACCGATTTGGACTTTTACCTTCTCTCGCGAACATTTCGATTTTAATCGTGATGTGAGATTGAATTTTTCCACCGCGGTGATGTTTTCTCCTAGCCCATCAATTTATGTCGTAACGGGGCGACCTTCACACGTTTTGGCGACTAAGGGATAGCATTTACATAAAAAAAGGGATTGTGAATCCATGGCATGAAGGGGAATGATATTGGAGCAGTAGAAGTATAGAAGCAATAAATAAGGCACGTAAGTCTCGAAGATTGGTGCTTGGTACTGACGGAAGAGGCGAAAATTTAAAACACTCGCACTCAGCAAGCCGTTGTCACACATAGGAAGAACATACACGACTAATGGAGAGTGGTTCACCTCTAAATAATTTCACTCACGGCGGAGTATAATGGTCTTACTGTACAAAAGCATTTCTTAATCATCATTAGAGTGATTATTTTATGAAAGGTTCCTCAACCAGAGAATCACTGACTAATGCAATTTAGGGACAAAAGAGATTTTGTATCATGCCACCAAGGATGCGCACAAGACGTTTACTCGAAAATGCAGCTAAAGTCCTCAGGGGTCAATCTTGTAGCATATGGCTCTATCGGCTTAGATCACCTATTGAAAAGGCATGCCATCGGAAATAATACGTCACACTATGTAGGACCATTTTAGACGTAAAGTTTCAGCAAGCTGGATGAACGATAGTCGACTATGAACTTTTTTTTAAACCGAATATTTTTTGAAAAACTAAGGGATATTAATTGTACAGAAATCCAAAAAATTGACAAAATAGTTGAGACTGAAAGCATTCCAAAACATATATGGGAAGTAAATCAAGGCCCAGGTCTCTCGAATTTCAGGCACGAAATTTAAACGGCAAAACTAATAATTATAAATTCGAAACTTGGTCCAATTTAAGGTAGTTTGAGCGAAATATCAATTTACATAGAAATCAATGAATTTGGTCTCATTCTAAAGAAAAACTTATCACCCTTCCATTGACATAAAAAATTCAGCCACTTACCACATTACTTTCCGAGATATTTGCCAAAAAATACCAGCCCTTTTATACGGGAAATGGTACGTGTATGCACTCCAGAGAGACCTTATATTAAAAATGAGCCATTCCCTACACTTATATCTCGTCAAAAAATCAATAGTTTGTAGTTTGCGTGTTTTCTCAACAATTTTTGAAAATTAATCATATTGTCACCGCGGTAAATTCTTCAAGATCACAAAAAAACCTTTCGTTTTGATGAAGTTTCAAACGTACCGCGTGAAAAAAATGAGTCAAGCTAAAGACTTATTTAGATATTTTCGTTTGATTACTTACAATTTCTGTCATGTAAAACTATATTATTGAACCACTAATAATGCAATCTTTAATTCGTGTGCCTTACAGTTGGTGAAATTAAAACGTATAATTCGAATATCTTCTCTATTATGATTAGGGAACTATATCGCTCGCACTACCTTAAGCTAAGCGGCCTCTCACATATCAATTATCAGCCCACTTCAACTTTGCTTCTAGCGTAAATTAAACTACCGTCAAAGTTACACTTTAAAATTGATTACTCTATCGTTTTTAGCCTGATCAAATCAAACGCTTAGTATATAAAAATCAAACAAATTACCCGTAATATGCAGCAATGGATAATAATATTCATAATGCATACAGAATAAAACAACTTCTTATATAATAATACGTCTAACCTCGTCTTTAAAAAAATCCCTCTCTCATTAAGATTGTTCATTCAACCTACAGCACTTCATATATATTTTTTAGTCCCATGAAAAATACACCCCGAAATCTAGGATAAAATCATAGAGCTCCGCTAATAACGTTAATGTTACCCGAAGAAGAAAGTTGAAGGTAATGCATTGAATGACTTTCAATATGCAAGGCCGTTCGCTCACACCTCTCCTGAACTTAACACGAACGAAAATAACCCGGTGTAATAAAACCAAGAACTGTAAACGAGGGCAGGTATTTGATGCACGCTCCTCTTTCGATGTTGTCCGTGAGATGCTAATGAAGCAAGGCCAGAGATCATTCATGTTCCAGCCGGTCCCGAAGGAAATTTAAAAAATCTCTGGCAAGACCTAAAACCAAAAAAACACTCTTAAAGGGTTAATAGAGATGAACTTACATTGAAACTGAAACACAAAAAACTGTAAAAATAACTTCTTTCCAACACAAGATACTTTTTGCGCACTAATCACTGAAAGAAGACGTAGAAACAACTGAATCCCTCCCTAAAGTTATGTTATTGGTTCCTTAGCATTTGCTAAAGTTAATATTTATAAAATTGATTTGAAATAAAAAATTGCTGAGCGCAAAACCTTCTGATCATTCTGATTAGCATAGTCAAATTTTTCGACCATTTTAAAAAGTTCATGAGAATTGGTGGAGACCTGAGACTTCCTCTTTTGTTGTGCCAGGTAGTTAGTTTTCATCGTCATGTAACTGCATACTTTGAATTCAATTTTCTTTCATATCCATATATTTTGTATTCACCTCCATATGATCTCCAATGATTTGTGCATTTAAAAATCTCAAAAAGGTGGAAGAGAAGGTTTTAATTAGCAGAACTCAGAACCCAAGAGGTTTCGTTATTATATGACAGTAATATAGGCAAACAATGCACGGTCAGCCATTTTCCAGATAATTCAACGTCAGGATAGAATATATGGGCACGTATACTTATCACTTCCTATTAAGTGTGTTCATCATGAAAATCGTTACCTATAGTACAAAAATTTCTGGATACAGCAGCATAAAAATTATGACCTTTTTAACGGTTTTCTTTAAAGAAACAATAGATTATAAACCAAATTTTATTTATAGTATAGCCAAACCGTAAACTATAGCTAAAATTTAAGCATGGAGGAGATTTGATGCAAAGTATGTTTCTCTAGATATTATTTTAGGAGACTAGAAATCAGTTATGTGATGAAAAAGTTAAAGGCACATAAAAAATGGTATCAAATTTCCGCTCAAGGAAAAATCTCTCACATTTATTTCTGTATTCTGTATTCTAATTTACATATACTTTTACATATACTGTATGAAGTGACCAATGCAGCTAATTAACATTCGCAACACTAAAAGTCACTACGGGTCCGAAATAAAATGTCAAATCATTCTTTACATCGGAATGCATTGATGAGAAAATGAAAGTCAAGGCATGGGTGCGAATTAAATTTTGGCAGCTGAGCAAGGTCCAGAGGCGTTAATATTAAAATTGCCCAGACACCAGAACTACCAAGAAAGACTGCCACTCTCTTGCGCTAATTTACTTACCATGTTTATCTTTTCCCATGGAAGGACGTTCTTTTTTAACTACGGAGTGAGAAAAATTTATGTAAGCTTCTCCTCATGTACTGGCCTGAAATGATGAGAAGGTTTTATCTCAAATAGAGGAGAGGGGGCAGAGATCGTTGCGAAAAGCAACCGTTGGTGAATGGTGTTCGGTATTTCTTGAAATCAGGTCTCCAATTTCGACTTAATGAGTTGCACTTTAACTGGTCATCGTGATCGTCATTGCATTTTTATGATTTTCAATACCCAGGATTTGATTCCGAGATGATGATAGCAGACTAAAATAAAGAAACATTACCTCATTTACAGTAGAAATAAGTTTCGGAGGGAGCCGCTAGCATGTTTACATTATTTTTGGTAGCATTTTCGTCAACAACTAATGGAATCAAAATGCGGGTCTTATCTATGAAAATTTTAATATTTTTATTGGCTCAACCATTAGCAAAACAGGTCTTTCTCCCACTGGCGCTAAAATTTCTACACATTACAGAATATTGCCATTTTATCCGGTCTGGTTATGGTAGACAAAAAAACAAATAACGCCAGCCTAGGCCACTACTTAGCAACTTCATTCTCATATAAATACATCGCCTTTCTTCGTAGTTCTCTTCAACTTCTCGATCCGAGCCTTGGGTGACTAAGCAGTTCGTCCCTGATCCGGGAAGCCTTCCTGTGTCGCTTCAAGGCATTTTCAGAGCATGTAATCACGTTAACCTGGAACCCTTTCATACCCTCATACATTGTTTTCCCTTCGATATAGTCTCCAATGATTTCTGTATTTTAAAAATCTCACTAAGGCGGAAGGGAAAAAGTTTTCATCAGTACAACTCGAAAATACATAGGCAATGACTGAGAAAGATAAAATGCATTACCGACCTGAAGTCTCCTGCAGTAAACCTGTATCTCGTCCAAAATACTGTTCCCCTTCCCGGAGCAAGTCCAAACACATTTCACCACATACCAATCGATTAAAACGCTATTGCATTTTGTTGATGAAAAATAAGAGACATTAAAAAAACTCAACTTTTACAATTCCTAAATACAAAAAAATCCTGAGGAGTGATATATTGGACCGATACTAGTATCTGAATTTATGGCCAAGCTATTTTAATATATATAAAACTTACCCCTAAGAATCTCAAGGTGGTACAGACCATCACTCATCTAATACCGCTGCAAGCTTCCTTAGAAGATGAGATTCTGGGTATCCTGAATACAATTCGTCTTAGCTTTAGAATTACATCAACGGAGATTCTGCATTAAAATCATAAAGTTCATTTTCCAAATATTTTATTTTTAATCACCGGTTAAGTGTCATGGAAGTTGAGTTAAAAACCTCTAGCATTTTTCTTGGGCAATGCTCTGCCTTCCAGAAAAATTCCTTTCATCATCTCAGAATAAGTCCTGTCCTTCTTCATGCCGTCTCTATTGTCTATTTTCTTTTCTCCCCATGGACGCTAGCCAAACATCCAACCCTTACAAAAAATACTATTATTTTAAATGAAGTTTATACTATTGTTTTCAACCGTTCAAGAAAGGACAAAAAATTATGCATCCTATGACAATCCCAAGCGGAGAGGAGCTAAAGCTTATCACTTAGAGTAAACGTGGGATGAAAACTTAAAAAAAATGAGGCAATAAACTGAGAGTGACGAAATTTTTCTTTAAGCCTCAAAGTAACGGTTAAGTGCATCGAACAGAATCGTGAGAAAACAGAGTCCACTTATGGGTCACGGGACCACCCACCAGAAGTAGCGGAATTACGTGCTCCCAAGAAATTTCATCAGCTTTCCTTCGAGGCAGTGAAATGAAGTTGAAGGAGGCAAGAGGGTGAGGAAAGGGGAAACCCAGTGCGATACACGCGGAGGAGCAATGTACCGAGAACTTCACGAGGACGTCCAAGCGTGGGAGGAATGAATGGGAAGATGAGAGGGGTTGGAGAATGGGGAAATACCTCGGGCGATGAGTTAGTGGAAATTCTGCCATTAAAGTACCATCGCCATCATAACCTCGCGAGCGTCCTTGCAACTCTTCCTGAACCTTGACACCTTCGCGAAGATTCCATTCTCACGAATTCGCTTCCGTTTTCTCACGAGATGAATGCACGCCTCCTTCAACTACGGTACTGAAGCCCACCGATATCATCTCTGAATCGCTGAATCTATATTTTCAAATGGTGCCAGAAATTACAAATTCTCTATTCCAAACGTTAAACTATCATTAGCGAAATTAATAGGTATTTTGAAGTTAACGAACATTATCATGGGACTTTCCATGACTTTTTTGCCAAAATCTAAGTTCTGATTAGATGAATAAAATATCTATCATAATGTAATACTACGATATTACAGTCAAAAAGTATTCTTTTGGGAAATATTCGGGTTTTTTACGCACTCTCATGAATAGTAACCCATTTTAAATGAAAGAGGGAGCAGTCATAATCAATTACCATTAAAATATTTCATATGCAAGTACACTGGTTTAAATCGCAAAATAATTCCAATTTAATAAAATTTTTCATTGGTAGGTATGATGATATGGTATTATGGTAGTATGATCAATGATTATTTTTTATCGATGGCTAGTTATCTGGTCAATTAAATTGGAAATTATTAGCTTAGCCAGACGAAATAAAATATAAGATTTTGTAATTCAACATAATGACAGCGTTAATGAAATTTCTCCCGATTGCGTAATCTTTTCTTGCATGCCATAAAAATGTTATTTATAATTGTGTGAAATTCACAGTGGAAAAATTATTCACCTGGATTGGGTATCGAACCCAGATCCCTCGATTTCGCGCCGAGTGCTCCAATTAAGCTACCAGGTGCTAGCATTTAATGTCAGAGTTACTCGTATGCGAGCGCTAACCGCCACAGTCCATGGGGTAAAGCCCAACTTGAAACACAAAGGTGTTTACTTAGGACATTTCCAAATAACCACGGAACTAGCCGCGAAGTTACTTCAACGGAGTCACCCGCTGGTGATCGTACAATTCTGTGAAATACACGGTAAGTGTGAGGACAACTTGATCCTTAAAGTCCCCATGAGATTCACAGTGGAAGAGGACGCCTGAGTAGCTTAATTTCTAGGTTGATCACTAGCGGGTGACTCTGTAGAAGTAACTGCGCGGCTAGTTTCATAGTTCTTTGAAAATTCTTCCTAGACCCTATAACTGCGTATTTCATTTGCTATGTGAATGACAACTTACACTCAGAAACATAAGAAAGAACTTTCACATAAAATGCAATCATGTGAGATGGGCGTCAAATGTCGTTGGACAGATTTTTACAGGAAACAGAAATGTTGTGTTATAGATAACAAAAAAGAAAAAAATAGAGGTGGGGCATTAAAATCGAAGGCTACTGATAACTGAGCCAGATGATCATTGTGAGCTCCGACCAATAGTGGAATAAAAATTCCCTTCTCGGTAGTCTACCCGTAGATTGGTTGGCAGTAGCTTGGCTGTTTGGCTCTCTCCATTCCTCACGTCTCTCCGCCTTCCTTTTTATTTTCTCGTAGCTCTTACATCCGACACCCTTCATTATCTGGTCGATAAACTGGAGCCGTGGTCTTCCTCTGGGCCTTCTTCCGTTAACATGTCCCTGTAGGATTGTCAAGAAGATCCCCCCCATGTCTCATTATATGCTCTTAAAGTTGGACTCTTCTGTCAGCGATCGATTGCCATAAGATTCTTTTCTCCTTCATTTCACTTTAATATTTCATCGTTTGATATTCTATCTGTCCACTGAATTTTAAGCATACGTCTATAACACCATATTTCGAATGAGCTTAGTCTCTTCTTATCTTCCTGCCCCAGAGTCCACGTTTCACAGCCGTATAATGCCATGCCAATGAATAAAAACTATAAGAAGATATTTCACAGCATAGTGTGTATCTGGATACGGCAATGGGAGGAAAACAAACTGTTTGACCAAGATCTAGAAATAATCCTATAAAAATATGAAGTAAGTTAAAAGAGTAAATTATTATGTATAAGAGCATTTGGCCGAGAATATATGAAGTTCATTGTCGCAGAATACCGATTTCCGTAAAGATGCTCAATGACGGCGGACAAGGTAAAGTTGGAATTAAAAGAGTAAGTTTAAAATTATATGATTATACCACCACTACATAGCAAGTGTAAATTAAAAGTAGCTGATAGATACTTGAAGGAACACATAATGGAATAGATTCCAGGAAAATTCATATTAAAAAAATTATAGTTCGATAAGGAGTTTTCCCCCAAACCACATCTCAGAATATGAAAAAGCAATACAAACAAAGACAGCGATTTTCAATAGATAAATTGTCCTTAGGAAAATTTCACTTGCCAGATCTCAATATTTGTCCATTTCCTCATCCAAATACTTTTTCAATTTTTTTTTTTCCCTTAACTCCAAGGGTCCTTAAGCCATCTGCCTCATACACTTACTACATTTCAGAGGATAATGTGCAGATAAATGTATCTTTAGATTCAAAATTCACGTTAAAGGCAGCGCTCTTTGAAACGCATCACTGCAGGTAAACGGCGGTGATTGGAACGATGTGCACCGGCGAAATGTGTTGCAATTTGCAACAAATACAAATGTAGTCAACACTTGGCCAAATGTTTGGCTTAAAGTTATTTAATTTATTCAAAATAAGCATTTTAAAATGCAAGTTTATTATGAAAGATTAATAAAAAACTCAAATGTCCATAACTGACGCTTTAACTAAAAATAAGTAAACATATCAACAACCATGAACGACATAATCGACGGTTCTTTCACTGTTTAGCGAGCATCAACTTGGCCTCTGATTCGTTTAGAAACGCGCTGCCTATGGGCTAAGTATTATTTTATTTGGATATGGTAAATTGGTATACATTTAGAAGATAAATGAATCATATAAGATACACGATATAGTAAAAAAACAAAAATCATACTCCACATTTACGCTTTGCAATAAACTATACTCATAGAGCCGAAAAGCGATTTTCGTCAATTCTACAGAAAAGCATTGACCAGATATAGGAACCTTCATGAAAGAAATGTAAATAATAAAAAATACTGAGAAAATGCGCCGCCAAACTATAAGATACATCTAATCTGTTGCTAAAAAAATCATATTTATCCAGTAAAAATGGGAATGTTTGCTTTAAAGAATTATATTTAAAACATAAATATTTCTGTATGAAAAGTACGTAATTTTGTTAATACTGCCTTGGGTCTGTTGGTACAATACTTATCTACATCTACATCTACATAATACCCCGCAAGCCGCCGCATGGGCAAGTGGCAGGGGGTGTCAGGTCACCAGCCGTGTAAAGGTGTTCGTTTTTTGGAGATGAAATTGTGACACGTGCTCAATTTATATTGTGGTCGCATATTGTACGGTGTCAGAACGAGTTTTTGTACCTATCTGTTCGACAGAGTATCTCTCTTATTTTATCGCACCTGTCAGAGCTAGAGATGCAGTGAGGAGTCATGAAATATTCTCTATGTCGCTCTGAAAAATATCAGTTCTATTTTTATCAAGCCAACTAAACCTAGCGTGTAGCCTCCGAGTCTCTAGGGGCTCCCACCTTAATCCCCCTAAAAGTTGTGTTACACTATATGCACGCTCGTAACAGTTTTTAACGAATCGCGCTGCTTTCCTTTGTATTTTATTAATTGTTTCCGTTAAATCTATTTTACCAGAGTCCCAAATATAAGGTCCCAAACTTATAAGACAAATGCTATTAGTAAATCAATCGATGCCAGGGTAATTGAATTCTAAAGGGTATGGGGTAAGTATGGGGTATGGGGTTCGGGTCGGGATTGACTGGTGGCTCGCGAGAATAGGCACGCGACTCCTTTCTCGAGTTTCTCACCACTTTCCCTTTCTTCCTCGCGGCGGCGTCTCTCCGCCACTCTCGCTTTCGAGCGACTCCTCAAGAGCGCGTCCTCAATCCCATCATGCCCTCCCGCCCGCTTTCCAACACACTCGCCCGCAAAACACTTTCCCTCTCAAGTCCATTCCCGCCTCTCCGTCGAAGGACCACTCCTTTCCCCACCGCCTGAGAAGTGGGGGTCGCACGTTAAGGACGGCACGGGTGATAGTTGTTCATGATCAAAGATTTGTATGAAACTTTGCATACGTGTGTTAATTTGTTAAATTTATAGATAAGAATCGAAAAAATGCATGTAGCTGGATTGGTTTCATGGCAATTTAACTCCATCTTTACTCACATCCTTATGGTACAAGACATGTATTTTGGAATAATTCAATTACACACGCCCAGACCTTCTCAGATACGCAAAATAACACGCTCCATCTAATTATAATGGCGGAAAATCAATACCAAGATATCATGACAGGTAAAACACACCTGTCAACTTATGACATCTGCTTCAATTTCGAATGTTGAATTAACAAGTTTATACCACCGTAATCCAATTAATTAATAGGATCATTAATAAATTTAACCGTTAACCATGGTTTCAGACCTCACTCGGAGGAATTCCTTGATACCAGGGATAGAACTTTGCAATTCCACATTGTAAAAGATTTATTTACGACCGGTTTCGCCGCAGTGCAGCATCATCAGGTACACAGATATATTTTCCACTCTATATAAACATATGAAATTCTATGGATGAAGGAGAGGAGAGGGGAGGCGGGTGAAAGGGAGGGAGGGGAAGTCACAGGTAAGGCGTTGGTAAGGTATTGGGTTGGATGGGTGGGGGTGGGAGGCTCTATGTTTGATTGGATGGGGAGGGGTGAGGAGCAAGAGTATTGGACATAATTCGGGATGATTCTCCGGGACAGGCTTTCACTGTTGAAATAAATATTCAACGACGCGATGTGACGACTTCAATCATATATATTTTTATGTGCATAGTGATGACCATAAAAACGCATATACATTAAGGAATTTGATTCTTATAAATGCACACTTAGGGACTCGCTATTGCACCTTTATCTACCTAGAGATAGAATAAGAAACCACGTATTTAATAAAACTCCTTTTCCATTCTCAACCAAAACCATATCACGAGGGCCTGAGGTCTATTATCATGTTCCTTCCTCGGAGCCCACGTTTCTGAGCCATGCAGCACTACTCTCTATACCTATCCTATGTCTATATCCTTCCCAAGGTCCCAGTCTTCTGCTCCCTTCTTATGCTTAAGACTTCCTTCTCCTACGTTATTCTCATCCTCATGAATTGACAGCTGTATCCATTTCCATAAAGTGATATTTTTCTCGCAATTTCACGATTTTAGTATAGTCTTCTATGATGCTATGGGACCGTGTTTTAGGGAAAAAGAGAAAAAAATACTGACAGTTGAGCAAAAGATATTTGCACGGTCATCGACAGAAAAAATCAAAACTGAAACCGCACGGTATTGGGCGCCAGGGATGAAAGGGATATCCATTTTCTTCTAGCGTGTCAACCAAGTAATTGAAATGCTCTAATAATTTCAGTTTGGGCCCTCCAACTTTGACCCCTGAAAATATAACAAAAACACTATCGCTCGCGCTTTCTTTCTTTCCCAATTTCAAAAAACTTTCCCAATACATGATCTACCCTCGCCTCTCCTCCGAGCGAGCAGTCTTTCCCTCTCCGCCTCGCTCAGCAGCGGGAATTTTATTTTAATCCCTCCCGCGAGCCTCACAGAGAGCATTCCATTTCCTTACGGCCGCGAGGGTCAAGGGCGCTCCACGCTGTCGTACAATCTCACTCCGCGGTCTGCCGCACGCCGAGGGCGCCGTTGCGTGGGCGGAGGTGGACCGACGGCGGAAGGAGACGCCGAGAGTCACAAGGAATGCCAACCCCTCGAAGTGTTCCCCACCGAGGTTTTCTCTTCTAAAACCATGAGAGTTCAGAGGATCATTGAAGGTATTTTGAGCAAAATATCATTTTACTTAGAAATCAACGAATTTGGTCTCATTTTAAAGAAAAATATCTCACCCTTCTAATGACACACAAAATTTAACCCCTTACCACATTACTTTCCGAGATATTTGCCAAATAATACCAGCACTTTTACATGGAAAATGGTATGTGTATGAACTCCAGAGAGAAATATTTACAAAAGGTGGAGACATATTTACAAAAAAATGTACAAATTGAGGTATTTCTAATACTTAGGTATCATAAAATAACTACCAGCGTGTAGTTTGTATTTTTATCAACTATATTTGAAAATTAACCATATTATCACCGTAGTAGGTTCATGGGTATCACAAAGAAACCTTTCCTTTTGATGGAGTTTCAAACGTATCGTGTGAAAAAAATGAGTCAAGTTAAAGACTAATTTAGATAGTTTCATTTAATTACTTACAATTTCTGTTATATAAATCTATATCATTGCACCATTAATAATTCAATAATTAACTGATGAGTCCTACGGCTGGTGAATTTAGAACGTATAATTCGAATATAGTCTCGATTATGACTAGGGAAATATCTCGCTCGGACTACCTTAAAGAGGTAAAATTACCGTGAAAGTTTACAATAACACAGTGTTCCTCCACCACGCACTATTACATCTCAGCATATTTTCCTTCGTTTTGTGATTTTTTAACATTAAACTCATAAGCAGCAGAAATGCACAATTTGCACATTGCGTAACAAATTCTATGAATTCGATGATAATTTATTAGTTTTGATATATAAACATCGATATTTTGAACAATAAACTCAAAAGAAACAGATATGCACAATTTGCACATGGCGTAACTATATCTACGAATTCGATGGATAATTATTAGTTTGGAAAAATACACATTCAGATTTTGAAGATAAAACTCAAACGAAGCAAAAACGTACAATTTGCACATGGCGTAACTAATTCTAGGAATTCGATGGATAATTTATTAGTTTTGAAAACTAAACATGAAATGTTTTAAATGTAAATAATGTTGGCACATCAGTAAAACATTCAAGCAGCTCTTCAATTAATGTTTCGTATAAAATTATATTACATAGGCGCAAATGCAAGGATATTGTAGTACTGGTATGAATACAATTTCATTTTGTATAATTCCACAACGGTTTTATATTTCCGACCCAAGTTTTAACTTAATTATAGGGCAGTGTCGTCCTTTGCACCTAAATTTTAACCATATTTAGACCTTCATAACCACTTATCTGATTGTTTTTCTGACGTGCAAGGGTTTTTATTGAAAAAAAGGTTTATTCAGGATCATTAAAAAAATATTTTGTTCGATTCTATTTATTTTAACAGCAGATAACTATCAGGACAAAAAGCACAAACAAAATGCACCTGCACTCGACTTCTATTGGCTCGTCATACATTTTCAAAGGTAACTCTATCTGACAGATCTACACACTTTGGCCTTCAAATTGAACTATTTATTTAATATTTCTTAACCACAAAAAGATTTATTTCGTGTTGTAGAATAAACTAAAACACTTAACTTTTCAGGATTAAATCACAATTTTCAAAACTTTTAGAGCAGGCGGATCTTAAAACCCATAGTTCAGGTTGTTACCTTAATCAAACTTAAAAATTCAAGTCTCAATTAAAATTTCTTTAATTCCAATCAATTTAAATCCTCCTCAATTAAAAAAAATCAAGTCTATATCTAAAATGGTTCTCTCTCGACTTTGCGCGCGAACGAAAAATTTACACTTTTGAGATAAACAGCGTTAAAGTTACGATTGTCAAAAATGCATTAATGACCCCCAGAAAGATACAAATCATCTTCAATACTTTTTGCTTGGTTCCTCTTCTTTCGTTGTTTTTGCAATTCTGGTCTCCTTTGTGCTCTCCTTTGCTTTTAATTAAGCTAGTTTCACTCTGGCGTTGTCTTCAGACATAGCCCATTCAATGCACTGGTTCCCAGATTTGACTCTCATGGCTCTTAAAGTTTTGACTTTGCTTCCGCAGCCATCATTTAATTGTATTGTAGCCTCCTCAGCAGCAACGTAAACACTTATTTCCAAAAAAACTTGCTTTAAGGACAGCACGGCCAGATAACACTGTTCAACGACTCGTTTGGATTCGGGGTGTAACCACCTAAGTACCTCTCCTGGAGTTCGTCATCAGTGAGGGATTCAAAGACTTTCTTGAATGCAAGCAAGAGGCACACCTTCCGTCCCGCTCCACGAGGAAGTCATAAAACAGCATTTTGCGACCAAATAAACAAACAAATGCGTTTGGGATTTTTAGGCGATATGCAACAGTTCAAATAATAGCAAATTGGGGCCGAATGGTTGAAAAAATTCTGAAAGACCTGTTCAGGTCCATGCGCAAGACAGCAAGGCAGACACTTTACGCCAGATAAAAAAAATCGAATTTTTACAACAATCGACTGCCCCTTTAAGTTGTTTGGGAGGCAAAAATAGCTGACCGCGATCCGCGAACAGAATTGTGATGGAGGACAAAAGGGATAGAAGAGGAAGGAAATGCAATAAAGGTACGAAATAGTGGGAGGGATGATCAATGAATTCAACTCGGTGGGTCCAATGAGTCCACAGAGTCTTCTAACGATTCTTTCGGAATCTTGCACCCGGCGGGTACAACAGGGGTCGTTGCGAGCCTCGTGGTTCCGTATTAAACCCTAATCAGTACCCTTTAAGTTTTCCATTCTTGTTTCTGTCGTTTCCGCGTCATTTGAAGAGATAAAATACATGAAGGAATGATTTTCTTTCTTAGACTGTAATGACTTCAGAATTGCGTTTCCTATTGCATTTGCAACTACACATTGCAATATTAACGTTTTAATACAAAATATCACCTACGTCTAAAACTAAGGCTCACATTATATATCAGATATCATCTGTAAAATTGAGGTGGACTATTTTCTAACAAATAGAAAAATATCACTCTGAAATTTTGTAGAAACTGACGAAAAATAGCGGAGAAAAATGGATAAAAATTTTCTAATGTTACTTGTACAAGCAAATTGTGAAATTTCTGAGAATCTTTAGCAATGATTTTTACTATCTCATTATTTAATTTAATGAAATTTTCACTACAGAAGTGAAGGTAGTTGGCAAGAAGTAGAGCAAATCAAACAAGAATTTAAACTATAAAAACAGACTTAAAAAAGTCAGTATCACTGAGCCAGCTTTTTCGATTGACTAAGACATCACATATATATATTTCTCTTATATGTGATTTTACCCGCCATTTCACTTAAACGCAGATAAGATAATGGCTTCAATACCAAGTCCTCTCGCTCTGCAGTAGATAGGGCATTTTCATTCAATCCTACAAAACCTCGTCCTCTTAATAGCTTTTGATGTTTTGGGCGAATCTTTGAAAGATTCGTGAACTAATATTTTTGGGAAAGAATGAAACTTAACTTCTCGCTTCATTAAAATATTTCAGAATTTTAAGTATACACACTCATCAAACATTTTGACTTCGGGCCTAAAAGGTGGAGCAAACATAATAAAATTATGATGACGCATGAAGCGTGAAATAACGAAATTGTGCCCTCTGAAGGCCAGCAGCGAGTAAACTTAGACCGCCTTTTACTCCCAATTGAAGGCCATGGCTACGGCCGCACCATTTTTTTAAAATTATTGTAATAGGCTTACATATTTTATGAATATTATTATTTTAAAATGAAAACTTCTTTGTCCCTGTAGGCAAGAGTAATCTAAGTAAGTTCAACTGGACCGAATACCTCAATTTTCAAAGACCTTAATGCCACACTCTTTTCTTAAACCTCAATGCAATCATGGGATTTGTGGAGGTTTATTTGTAGGTTCCATTACTCTCCAACATAAATCTTTTAAATATGTCTTGCCCACTTACACACGCTCCAACGCATCAATCCCAACTAACTGGTAGATATTTTCTCGCAGTGCGAAGTTCTATGGTCGAGTATATTTTGAATATGCACCTTTTCCAATTTCTACCTTTAGTTTTCTCATGAGTCCCATCGCAAGACTAATAAAATAATGCATCCACTACACGTAATATTGATTATATTTTCCAAATATCTCAAGGTCTTGTTCACATTTTTATCAAAATTCGTGTAATCTTCATAGCCTAATCAGCCAGGATTTTTCTTATTCAATGCATATATGTAATTTTTTTTTCAAATTTCTTGTTCTTTTTCAATAAATATTACTCATGGTCAAAAAAAGAACGTATGGAAGCTTTTCTGTGATAACTTTGCCACTAAACTGCGCTAGTTTATCCTCATAAAAGCCCATAGCTTAATGGTGTTTATGGAAATTTAAATATTTTTAAGACAACAGGGCTTATAAACAAAATTTGAAAGACTTCGGGGCTCCATGATGTCAAAAGATCAAGCCTGGACCGAAGAGTTTGAATTGGAGAAATATTTCCCACACTAAAAAATAATAATTTTTGCGAGAGATCAGCATGTTTTGGGGAAACCACCCAACTACTGAGGAACTACCTGCTTCTCCAGCTGCCACCAACAATGCGTGCATTTTCACAAGGGATATTTAGATGCGATAGATAAATCCTTCTGGTATTCTGTATGCATCTTCCCGAGACAGGTATGCGGAAAACGCGGAGGAAACTTTTTATTCAGCCCCAAGGGTGGGCGTCAGGTGAAAGTTTGAGAATTCATTCGTTGAATTGAGTAATTTATTTGTATTTTAAGGAAACATTGACTTTCCTTTTAACGACATTAGAATCGCCTTGGACTTCGTGCGGAACATACTAGCCCGCTCACCACCATCGCATTGCGTAACAGCCGCCTTAGTCATCATTTACGCCGATTAAGCGATTATGTTATTTTGTAACCAGTAAGATTTCACCGCGGTCACCTCAAGCAGCACAGTGCTATTACGTGGTTTCCGGCATAAAACTAATGCATATATAGGTAGGTATTTAGATTAGATAAGAAGTACTCCATATCTCTGTCGCTCAGTAATACCGCGACTCGTTTCCCATTCATCATGGTTGTCGAATTGAAACGTAAGGCAACACCCTGTTACAAGTTCAGCTAAAACATTTAAGACGTTAATAATGACGGTTGTATCATTAATCAAATCAATATGAAATCTTTGAACATGACGAGATTATTCAGGCTTTCCATATGACATATACTAGCAGAGTTACTCATGCTCGTGTATCCAGAGCAACGGTCACAGCCTAAAAAGGGCATCTGAAGCAAATGAGGTAATGACTACAGAAGGGCAGCACAATCATCGCGTAATTATCTTTATCGGGAAGCGTTTCTCGAAAGTGAATGCTTTGAAGAATCCAGTTAAATATCAACGTATTCCATCGGCGTGTGAATACATACTACATATTCGGCCTACCGAGCTATTTTTAACCACACGTGAAAAAGTTGTGATTCTGCTGGGGGAATGGTAGGGGTGGAGGATTGGCCGGTGACGGGAATGAAGGTCAAAGGTCGTAGGAATAGGTCGAAGGACATCTTTTTGGGGAAGATGTTTGGGAAGTCAGAGGGGTGGGGGGCTACTTAGTGCTCAACCTAAGAAGAAGCGAGCCGGTTCCAGGAGGGGAAAGATGGACACTTGAAGATGGATTATTCAAATGTGAGCAATGCAAAATGTGCTTTAATCGCTGAAGCTTTTGTACAAGGCCGCTTAGAGACGTAATTGATACCAAGATATAAATTTCGTCCCAAAGTCTCCGAGGTGTCATCGAGAGTGGCCAGGGGAATGAGGTCTTAGCTCCATTGCCCATAAATCACTCTAACTCCACTACTCCGAATAAAAGTAAAAGCCAACGGTTTCATTATCTTCCTAGCCGATGAGACAAAGAGAATCTCAAACTCGACACAAAGAGGGCACAGTTCTCATACACGCTGCTGGAATGCTATTTCTAATAATCCTTAAAAATGGTATTAACTTATCGGCTCGATATTTGAAATTTTTTCACTCCTATTGAGTGAGCCTGCTCTCCTAATCGCATGGTTGGACAGCGATGAGGCCGATTCCGCCGTAGTTTTCCAATATTAACTGTATTTTTCAACGTATTTATTTAACCAATGCCTTGTGTTTTCTATGGAACTTACATTTTTTCTGACGTTCACTGCCTTTATAAAATGTCATTACAGGCTTAGGAATAAAGCAAACATTTGCTGCGACTCCACAATTCCACAATTACAAGCTATTAATGCCCCTGCAATAGAGTTTTTCTAGATCCTATCAGGCATTAGTGTATGAGTGTTTACGGTCGAGCAATAAATATATTATGACAGTGTCAGTGATCCTGAAATACAAAAGGCAGTCTAATAGGCTTATTTTGAAAAAGCAAACTATATATTGGTCATAAATGGATGGGAAATTCATTTTTGGTGACCTTAAATTCAATTAAGGTAGTCCGAGGGTGACCGATATTTTGAGTCGGATTCATAAAACAAGAGATCGATAGAAGAATACTGTAAAAACGTTAACTCGACGAGATTAATCCATTTTTACAAACCAGGGTTTCGATTTTTTATTAACTCCCTGGTTCTTACTCTCGGGTGCTCTTAAAGTTCAAGGATGAGAGGATAAGCCAAGCTGGAAAAGAATAAGATGTAGAAACTCTGCTATGAAACAATAAATATAATTTCTAAGCTTAATAAACTATTTCATTGGATGTGCAACAATGCAGTTCCATTTGGTGACACGTGTGTCTAATTTAAAAAATCATGCATGCTAAATGGCCACTATGTAGAAACTCTGAATAATTGTTCCATGCAACCCTCTGTAGAATCTTCATCTCTCATGTAATTCTTTGCTAAAAGCGATGATATTTTCAATAAATATATGAGAGGAAAGCATTTATCACCTATAATTCACTTTTATTCGTTGTCGAGGAGCACGTGCACTAATTTTATTACCAGTTAGTATTAATGTGTTGATAATTAATTAAGCATTAATGACAAAATTGAATGAACTAGATGCATCTTGTGTGTATCTGAAACAGGCTACTTACGTATTCCATAAGTATGTGGGGGATTGGATTGGTGTGGTGGCTAGAGTACTAGCTAACCACGCGGGCGGCCAGGGTTCAAATCCCTGCAGAGGAGGATGTTTTTCAGAGGAAACCCGATCCCTACTTGAGTGTCTTGTGGAGGGCACTCATGTACAATACTCCGTCTGTCGGATGAGACGTTAAACCGTGGGCCCCTTGGCGCCTTTCGTTAAGAGCAGGCTAAAGCCGACGCCGGGTTTCTATCCACCCTTCCTTCCTCACCTATCCCCTATGGCGCAAATGACCTTAGCCGTCGGTCGCCTCCTATAATAATATCCAACCCATCCGTGGTCAAGAATGTGAATCGATCTAACTCTCACGGGAGGTGAGGATAGCCCAGGCAGATGGAGTGGCGTTCCTAACTCGCTCGCAATGAGACAGTGTGCCATCGTGGGCGAGAGGGGGCGGTGCGCGGCAGCCGTGTGCAAGTCCAAGGACAGATCTCGGAGATCGGACGACAGCGGAGGCGGCGGATGTGGTGGATGCAACCGGATGTGGGTCCCCTCACTCGGCGCACACAGACCCATGAAGACGATCAACAGATTTTACCATTCCGCCACAGGAAACATGTGTCCATCGAAAAAATGAACTCGTTGTTACTGGGTGTACTCTCGCAAAGCTGTACACTATTTTATTTATGATCTAAAAAAAGATGAACATATATCCCCTTATTTAACTAGATTAGCATGGCTTTAAGTCAAAACATGTAGGGAATACATGATTGCCTCTTTTTTATATAAGCTCTTCAAATGTAAGCAGCCTGAATATATTATGCTATTTTTTTAGCCTAAGGAGAAAACCGAAATGTAGAAACCCGAATGTCACCAGACGTTTTAATTGTCCCACTTCATCGAACCACTACATATAAATCTTTTTCTGTTGTAGGGGCAATGCTATGGAACAGGACTTCTAAATCAATCAAAAATTCTAATTCGCTGATGGCTTTCAAAAACCGATTGTTTAACAAAATGCTATTGCAGGAAATAATTTAATTCGATCCACTTGTTTTTTTGCTTTCTTTGTTTCCACTATCATTTCATTTATTGCTTGTACCCATTTTTCTGTATATATCTCCCTGTACTCGAGCTCTAATATTAATATATACTTTTTTTGTTCTTAGTGGGCCAAGTAGACCAAGAACAATAAGCATTCCTTAATCTTTATTTGGCTCATGCACCTATAATTCGAAATGAGCTAAACGAACTCGTAGGCGAGTTAAATTGCAAGATGAGTTTATGAGCGACAAATGGACAAAATAAGATTTAGAATATAGCGGTAAGGAGAGGCATATACTTTCTATCCCAGGAATCATATGACACTTCATGCATCAACTTACCTTAGCTTCCATTATGAAATATTTCCCTTTTCTGCAAGCATTGGAGAGTATTCTTTAGATCATCTTTCTTTTTATGGTTCAAATATCCTGAATCACACTCAAAAGAGAGAAGTTGTTGCGTTTCTTGCAGACACTGGCGAAAATATCTGTTGAGGGATTAGATAAATCAGAAGAAAAACCATAATCAACAGACCATAGGTTGAGTTAGTTAACCACAGTATTTTATACAACTATGACATTGATTAAAAATATGTATACATCAATTTTTGTCAATACTCTCTAGAGCCATGAAGAGATTGGTTAAGGCCATGCATAGCAGTCCATAAAATCTAAAACATTTTCATTCGTACTTCTCACATTTACCCATTTGCTGAAACAACTCGAATTCTTTGGCTAGCCAAAGGAAATGGCTTGGTAGATAATTAAACACTTGTACTCTTCTGAAGGCAGACGGAAAAGTCGTTTTATCTTGAAAGTGGGAAATTCAGACGTAAACATATTTCAACAGTCCATTATTTTTAAACGATCATTAGGGAAAGGTCCTTAAAAAAACGCTCAGAGTTCTGACCACTTAATTTCTCAAAGAGAAGAAATTATGATAAAACTTTTTAACTTAGCAACTAAGACGTCAAACTACGATGGAGTATTTTTTTGTATGCACAATTATCAGCAGAAATACAGGGAAAAAATACACAGCCTGTAATTATTGCGGCAGTGTCTCAGTGTTACTCCAGAAGTATTCCATTGGATGATCTCTCATCGTTTCATCGGTGCAAAATTCTTGGCAAATATCCTAATACCCTCTGGTAATGATCGTCAAGTAATGCAGCATTGATGAGAAGGTGATGCAAATCGAGAACTTGAAGGAATGAATGCCCATGAAATAGCAAGAGTTGAGACATTCGCATTCATTAATTCCAAATAAACGCCTTTTGGAAGTAAAGAGTAAACATGAGGCAAAAGTAAGCTATAAATGAAAGACTTGCAACATTACTAAGCCATATAATCCGAGGTGAAGTTGCCTGGTCAGCTCATCAATACATAACAGTCGTGCAATAAAATAAATGTGCAATGATACCAGAGGAAATACCGTCCGACTCCAGTCTTAGAAAAGTTATCTTCTAAAACATCCCATCTTCTCCACGCTGCTCAGCAAAATTGACATGAGGATGGTAACATTGAACCCGAACGACGAACACATCAGAAATTGATATCCATTATTGGGGCCATTTGACCTCAATTAAACATACGATTGTCCCTCAGGGTATTAGATTTCTTCAAAATTGGTTTATTGGTAGCTTGTGACCTCAGGCGAAGCAAACTAAAACCGTTTTCAGAAAAACATTTCTGCGTTATTATTAACAATTAAAATTTATCACATTTTTGCTAATAATACATCCCCAGAATCATGTTTTTCCTTAAATCTTGGCTTCTTCTCATTATACAGCAACAGTAAATACCTCATTTAAAGCTATGTTCAATTATAATGCTATTTAAAATTTATTTAATTGAATTTACTATTTTTGTTAAAATTTTAAGTCTAAAAATTTGCAAATTAATGTTCCTCAAATACTCCATCTCAGAATCGGCCTAAATTTATCTTTCGTAATCTATACGCTCCTAAGTACTATTACCTGAAATAAAAATCCCGTGGCAATTAATAAAACGCTTGAAAATGGTTGAAACTATTGAATATTACTCACGACGACCTACGCGGGCTCAGCTCAGGAGCTATTATGTAGCTGGCAAGCAATACGGGCGTATAGTTGATTATGTCAACGTTCCATGGCGTAACACTTGCTCCATGATCTGAAAGTTACATTCCCTGAGTCAAATAAATTCTATGACATTGCACCATGGCACTCCCTCATGTCAGCTATGCGAGCTGCTGAACGAAATCGTTTTGCAAGTACTTTAGCATTTTTTTCACGTCGTCTTTACTAGCAGAACCAAATTATGCCCCTGAAATGCAGTATGGATGTTTTAATTTGATACCCGTACGGTGGCTGATGGCTACCTCACGTGGCCAGAATTATCAACGTTTCTCCGTCACACGAATCTTCTCCTTGTGAGGTGGCGAAAAAGTTACATTTTTCTGGCAGCTTCAAATCTTTTAAAAGAAGAGAAAATTTCAAGATATCAGACTGAAACAATTTGAATGCTTAAAATATGTTAACGCTGAATGAATTTGGGCAGGTTTTTGGAATTGCAGATTTTTGGTAACTGACCCATTTTAGTACCGAGACAGCCTTCAAGGTTTGGACTGGATCTACGTCCAAGCAACAGTTGGTTTGCTTTATCTCCAACGTTCCGCAGACTATCTCATCATATCAGATTGTCTGAAGTGTGCCAGTTCAACAGCAGATGTCTTAGCATCTTTTTAACTTGAGTTTTGGAGAAAATTAAGATCCACTAAAATTACGAGGGCGCAACGGATCAACTTGTACCCATTCGCTTCACGTAATGCAGGAAATTACATTTCCACTGAAATTGTTCTGCATGACCTTTCAAATTGTGCTGGGTCCAGGGTAATTCTTACATAAGAAGTTACTATTGAAGTAACGTAATAATAAAAGATGGACTACTTTTGCCTGTCTTTGCTTGCTTGTTTTGCCTCAACCCTGCATTGTTTGTGCCTTTATAAAAATAGTCTTTATATAGCACCAGCGGATGCGAGTCTTCCCCGAGATTCAGCGCCAACAACTTAGCGTCTATGAGCAGTAACTTAACGCTCTCATGCACTAGACAAACGTATACCATGTGAGTTTGTGAGGCTCCATCAACAACACATTCTTTTAATTATAATTCAGCAAACTTTGTAAATGGAACTCCGTCTTCAAAATATGCTTCCTTAAAATTATGGAATACTTCTTCAACATTTTCTGAAAAGGGTCTTCTCTATTCACGTATTAGGATATCGTTTCCAATTACAATGACATAAAACTCCAGGTATTACTCTCTTAACATTAGGAGCGTGAAAATATGAATAATGTCGGAGTTATCTGTCTCTTGAGGTAGTCTTGGAGGAAAAGGTCGAAGGAAGTCTTCAGTATTTCCGCTTTTTCCCCCAACTGGGGGTGAGAGCAGATACACGTTATACTCCACGTAATACGTGGTGGTGATAATTGAGAGTGTTTCCTAAGCTCCCGGGAATTAAGCGGGCTACTAAGATATGCCCTTATGACCTGTTTTTCTTCGGTATGATGACAATATTTCTGTCATTTATGGGTTTGGAATGCAAAAAGTAATACATGTTGAGCTAAATACTGCCGCATTATGTTTTCATAAATTATCAAATATGCTTTTTAACTACAAGTAGTTTTAGTATTTCTATTAATTAAGATCATAGGCTTTCCTGGTGGGTGATATTGATGAAGACTTCTCGGATATGGCACTGGGTTCGCTATTCCATAGCCGACGTTTTGAATAGCCACTCGCTAATCGTCCTCACGGCAAAGAACTGAGTGCCAAGAGTTGAAAAGATTTTCTCATCTCGGTATCTCGATAGGAAGGACATGTAACGAAGCAGCACAGCCCTCAATTTTCGTAGTTTCTGGATGGGATATTCGGCGAAATTTTAATGTAAGTGTTACATGAATACTTTTAAAATTAATAAATAGCCAATCAGTAACTCATCCACCCACATAAAGGAAGAGTATTACACATTTGCACATAAAATACTTTTATTACACTAACAACACTTAACAAGGAACAGAATGTTCACTATACCATGACCCTAAATAATGGAAAACAGGAGGAGACCTTACTCACTACCTGCATGCAAGAAGCATTTCTCAATTCACTACTAGAAAAATAAGGAGACGCAACTCACGAAATGCAACATATCTACAAATAAATAATTATCGAAAATATAACGCTTTATAGCTAAAGCTTTTAACAAAGTAAAAATAAATAAAATTAAATGCTCAATTTCCAATTTGTTGTTCCAGCATAGTCCAGCAGCATAGTTTTCATATGATTCTTGACTCAACTATTCTTTCGAGATGAATGACAACCATCGTTGGCCAACTATTTCACCTCGGTTTAGTCTTAGTTAGGTACCTCAGGGTGAGACCCTAAGTAAAATGTGACTTCCATGGTTCATCGTGATTCACTCCTTGCCCGTATCCGTATTCAATGACCGATGATAGTTGGAAGAAGTTCAAGGATGAAAGGAAAGCCCAATACTTAATACATTTTCACATTTCTTGTCACAATATAGCAATCTACATAACGAAGTCTCAAAAAGATAACCAGAATCTGAACGTACAAGATCTTTGCCTCCATAACAACAGAGGAGCAAAAATGTTTAGAATGCAGGAGGTGTTTAGGAGCAGAAATGTTTTTGGACGGAAGGTAATCAAGAAACTACGCACTTTAAGTTGCACTTAAAAGTTCTTACTTCTAAATGTTCGGCGTATCAATCAATTCATCAAACAGTCACTTCATTAAAACTACAAACACCCCTATGCCTCCATGCAAATATGTTTATGACCAATGATTTACGAAATATATTCACATTTTTGCGCTAAAGAAATACTATAAGCTCAAAGAAAGAGGGTCTTGCATTGGAAGAGACATCCTCGCACCAGAGCCTCATTATTAAATCGTTTCAAGGTAGTCTTCCAAAGAATCTTCAGTGCCATCATTTGGCCAGTTTTTTTCTCCCTTGGTGACCTTTTCCAGGCAGAAAGATGAGATGAACTCGTTTCTTTAGTTCCACGCGTATTTTTTTAACGGCATCAAAACCTGTCCTTTGAGGGATAAAACATATTTTATGCGAGAGCTACTAGGTATGTATTAGTCAGTACTTTGTAGAACTTGAAAGATGCTGAAAAAATTCCAACTCAGTACTAGCCATAGATAGTTACTTTCCTGTTGAAAACAGCAAATCAGACATTTTCAATCGTTATCCATCCTTTAATGGGTTTTTAATTGAATTATCACGTTATAGAATGGAAAATGCAGCTCATTCCTATATGAGAAACTCAAACCAGGTTACTTTTACCGTCAAGACGAGATGTGAAACGATGTAAAAAAGATCCAGAGCCAATACAGCTGAAATACCTCCGTCCGAGGAATATCCTTTTCAAGGAATGAGGTTTTGCCGGATAGTCTTAACATTTTAGAACAAAACAAATGAAATAAACCTTTTAAGACTTAAGAGGGTAAAATGAAAGAAATTTATTTATACGTTCCATAGTTTGAGGCTCAACTATGTGGAAGTTGAATTTCCCAAATGAAAAAATTACTTTGTTTCCTTCCACAGATTTATTTTCCTGATACAATATGTTTCGACTCAGTGGTAGCGGTATACATACATCTGGAAAATTTTGTTTTGAGATTTTACCTGATGATGACACCGCAGTGTCGACATATATTGTACCCGGAAAAAATATCTGTGGAAGGAAACAAAGTTACTTTTTCATTTGGGAAATTTATTTACTTATTTTGCATCATAGCAGTTATGCATGATGCAATGGGTATGATGGCGTATTTTTTTGAAGTATTCTACCGGTTAAGGTAGATTTTGCTGAATGTCAGAGAATCACCTCCCGGTTTTCTACACTGTCCGGGGCCTATCTATCTCAACCATATCCTTTTTCACCTCAGCATAGGGACCACCTATCTTCACCCTGTTCATGAAACCAATTCTCTTTCATCCTCTTCTCCGCTTGCCCAGCATCCTTCCCTCTATTACATTCTTGAGCCACCCCTCGCGCCATATTACATCCTCCAGCCACCTACTCCGGCCGATCTCGAATTTCATTTGAAAGTTTACTTACCTCACCCACTACCTCAAGCACTTCCTCGTTAGTCTTCCTCTCCGCCCACCTCACCTACATACTTCTCCACACCCACATCTCAAATTACTGCAGCCTATTATCGTCCTCCTTTCTGAGGGTCCAAGTGTCAGCACCATTCAACGCTACGCTCCATTTCAAGCTCTTAACCAGCCTCTTCTTCACATAATAGCATGTTAAAAGCAACGAAATCAATGCTGGAACTGGATACTTTAATACAATTGTATCCTAGAGTGATACAATTGAACAAAGTAATTCGAGACAAATACGCATGACTTTGAACGTATCGTGATGGTTCTTATGTAGTTCAATTTTTGGCTGGGCACTCCAAAAATTCCATTGTTTTTTAATTTGTTTTTACCGTGGCTCAAATATTAAAAACCATATTCAAAATTTGAACTAAATGTAATAAATCTAGCCTATTTACATTTAAATCATAGACCTATTTATAAAGAACTCATATGTAAATTATTTCACACAGGATATTTGACATATGCTAACACTTATAACGACCCATTTGCCGGAAGTGGAGTAGTATGCTTTCCCAGGCTTATTTATAGATTAGTCCCAACCGATGTAAAAATAACCCAATGCATAACGACTACGAACTGATTTCATTTGTTTTTTGAGCGGTAATCGTGGGTCTTTGAGTTCATACTTTATTAACTTTTAGATGATCAAATAAATCCTTGGGCCGGATTAGCTACGTACATCTGCATAGGAGGTGGAATTCATCATTCATGGAGCTGTGGACAAATGATAACGATGATATTTTAAGCAACAATTAATATCAATTTCCTGCGCGTTCTTAAAAATTCAGACGGAATGGCATTGAAATATGCTTTTATAGAAAATGGAATAGCGAGGAATCTTTAAATTTGTTAGCAACAATTTCAATGAAAAGATAAGTGTTATTTCGCGTTTAGCAGAAAATCTGCACATTTTAATCGAATTAACTCTCATCGTGCTGACTCCTGCCAGGGGTTCTAGCGAGAAATGCGTAGGGTAACTTAATGAAATGTATCACTCTAGGAAAATAAATATTATAAAGTTTTTGTTTAAAATATCCATACACGTTTTTTCTTATTGAGGATGCATTTAAATATGTAATAATCAAAAAAGACTAATAAATCTTACAAAAAATAATATTGTAATTATATTTGTGTGCTAAAGTTAAACAATTTTTTTCCTATGAGCCGATATATCGGCCCGCCCCACTTTTTGCCCGGGATACCAAAGCCGATATCGGTCCGCCAAACTAAGAGGGTTAATACGATTCGTGTTCCATGTGCAATTAGCCTGCGTGTTTAAGTAGCAACGAATTGACAAAAAACCGAATCACTCTAATGCGATTTTTTTCAAAATTTCCAACTCAGTAAATATCACCATAGAAAAACACGTACGCAAAGTTTTAAGAAAATCTGTGCATTGAAAAATTGCCCCAGCCACTGTTAACGTAAGAAAGTAATCGCCCGGAAAGTGTCGATTTGGCGATCACGTGATCAAGCATATCCTGCTCGCACCGGATTGTTTCAGGGCGGCGTCGAGCGTTGAAGTCTCCGCCGCTCGGAGTGGGGTGTGAAGTACAGCGAGGTGGACGGTATTCGACGCCCCGGGCGGGAAGATGAGTCGCTCCGGCTGAATCGGGGCCGGGGGGAGGGGGGGGTCGGAATGGACGGGCCGCAAAGTCACAAGGTGAACCACAAAAGGGCTGCGAGGATGGGACAGACGCTCCTTCCAGAGGAAGCGGATCCCTGCGATACCCACTTCCCTCCCTGAACGCTGAGCTAAGCCGCCAATCCCCCTTCCCCACTCACCCCCTGCAAGCAAGAGACCTTGAGACCCCCGACGACCGTTAAAATCGACTTTGAAATGCTCCTCCTCGGTTCCTTCCGAGTGAAGAGCACCCCAGAATTGCTCTAGAAATATGATTTCAACATGGTAACTCCGAATGAGGCCTTAGCACCAGAGGAAATATTGGTAACCTTCGATGGTAATGCAGGAAATGGCTACTACACAATATAAGTGACACACATGACGATTGATCTGTAATTCTTATACTGTATTGACAACTTACAATGCTCAATGATCTCAAGAGAGCGTCGAATATTCATTTTACACATCCTGTAGCAAATTATTCGGAATGTGTCGCATTTAAAGCAATTTTGCTTTTATGATCTGCACGTAAGTAGCAGATTATTAAGGAGATCTACAATAAAATTTAAATAAATAGTAAAAAACTTTACTTAAGACAGGAAAGTGAGGTTTATTAAGGGTACTTTAATTAAACGTCCTTCATTAAGGGTAAGTGAGGGTGCTTTCAGATTCCTATGACCATTTCTGGCATTGGCATCGGGTCAGCTTGACATACCTTATTAGTCACATAAATCCTTCAGTGCATAAAAATGTTATTAAATTTTTTGGTCAAAGTGTCATATAGTGGAAATGTAATCTCTTCTGTTCGTCGTTTCTTATCTTTTCCGTCCATTTTATCTTCAGCATCCTCCTCCAGTACCAGATTTTAAAGACTTCTAGCCTGTTTTGGTCAGATTTTCCAATGGTTCATGCTTCCGATCCATTGAGTGCTTGGTACGCACCGCACGAATTTTATCTCATACACACAGTTGAGTGTCTATTGAATCCATTTTACAACAACGCACGATTTGATATCAATATTGTAAGCAGCAAAATGAAATGTACTTATACACACCAAAGTCTAGATCAGAACTCTAAGGCACAATATTAGTAAGGATCGCGCTAAAAGCCCCGCGAAATTTGAATGAACAGGAATGAAAGTAAAAATAGGCTTTCTGTGTATCCCTCTGCCATCAAGCAGGATGGAATCGTTTGAGAGAACAGAAGGAATGGTCGAGAATGAAGAGCCCTTTGCCTCTCAAGGAATCTTTCACTTACAATAAATGTCAATGGAAATTGTAAACTAGTAGTTCTAAAGTAATAAAAGACCCTGAAATAACAATTAACACACACACAGAACCTGGTATTTATGACAATAAACTAATCAAACTTCAAAGAATCTCCCTCTGTCTCTCTTCCTACAGATTTTACAAGGAGTTCACTGCTGCCTTTTGCATATGCGTTGCCACAGAATGAAAATATTAATGACAATAATAATTATACCAAAAATACTTGATCCTAGGAGAGTCGTTGCCTCATATTTCTTCTGGTCTTGAGTCTATTCCAGTCTTTTAAAAGAAGATGAAAATTGCCCTATGGTATTAGCATTAATTTCCAAAATACACTAAACTGGACAATTTTTCCATTTCACTGAGTATAATAATTAAAATATTCTCTGAAATTCCTCTTCAAGCATAAAAATAAATATCGTTAGTCAATAAAAGAAAACCTTCAAGTTTTTCCAACAGAGGGGAATGTATGCGTTTGTATGAATCAACTTAAAACTGGTTGAAATTGAAAACAGTTCCAAAGACGTCGCCATATACCAATTATTATCAAGAATTGATGAAGAATTTTTCAATATGACATACATAACACGCAATTTTAAAAGTTTAAAGCCTCAAAGACTTTAATTACCGGAGGACTCTCTTACGTGAACGAGTACTCTCACAGATATATCTATTCTAATCATTTTTCCTATAAATATGGACATTTTTATTGTTTAGTTCACTAAAATTGTTAAAATGCATTCCCATATTTTGGCAATTTTACAGCCTTTTCCTGAAGTATTTCAAAATAAAACGAAAAACCACTGGATATTGGGAGTTTCAATCACTAGGTACTTCCTTCAAAAGACGATTTTCGTCCATCCCACAGCTGGAGCAGGGATTTATTCAGCTATCCTGTAATAACTGCACCAAGGCCACAGAAACTGGCTGTGACTATCTCACCCCACGATGTGGGAAGTTTGATATCTTCAACGTACGTTCGTACAGGCAACCTCGAGGCTTAAAGGGTCACATTTTTATTACAAACGACCTTCAAACATGCAACATCCCAGAACTCAACCTCACCAGGAAGTTGTGGGATCCACCAAATTACGACGAGCACTCCGTTCGGCCAATCACTATTAACGGTTTCTAGAAACTTATTCCTCGTGCAGGTATTTTCATGGATACCAATCTCCGTTATGATAATGCCATCGACAACTACCACATTATATTGATTTTTAATATTTATGGAGTCAAAAAAATTGTTCAGAAATAAAATGATTCATCAAAAGTTAATAAAATTACAAAAAAGTAATCAAACAACTACGTCAGGTTTGTAACATACAAATCAGCAAATAGATGTAAATTTAATTAAATAGGTATTAGTAAGAATGATAGCCTACACTGAAGGATACATGTGAAATATGTTTCCAAAAGTCCTAATAAGAGTGTCAAATATTGGGTAGCACCAACAGTGAGGTATTAAAACAAAACTTAATTATGTTTTTATACTAAATATTAAAATAAATATTCGATTATACCTCCATAAACGTGTATCGCCAAATATGAAATAACTTATAGAATTATTAAAACACATAATTTTGCCGAAAATAACGCGATTTAACAAGTGAAATTTTTATAACAGATACAATGCCCGTCGCCTGACATAGTAAAGAAAACTCATGCTCAATCCAATTACTTAAGCCAGAGAGTCTATAATTCTGCAAGGTGAATATGTCGTGAATTGAGGCAAAATAGGGAAAGAGAGATCATTCTTGTAGGGAGTAATATACAACTGGATGCCTAATCGATGATTTAGGCGAAAAAAGCTAAAAAACAAACCGATTTCATCTTAAGGGAAAACTTTAATTAAAAAGCTGGAATACTTGCATGCATGTTGGACATGGACTATAGACGCAGGAAAAGGTAGACAAAGGGATTAACTAGGTACGCATCCCGAGCAAAAATAAAGAAATCATATGAATAAGCCCCATGCCTAATCGCAGATCATTACTTGGTAATTTGATTAGGTTGATGATAGAGCCACTAATGTCACAATCATCATATAAAAAAAATTCCCAAAGTCATTATAAATAATGGCCAACTCAATCTATGAGAGAATCAAGCGACATGACAAGGCTAGAGGAGAAAATAATGACATGACTGCCAGGCTGCTGGGGTGATAAAGTTATCAGAAAGAGAAAATGAGACTTCCCAGCATCCAAAATTTTTTAATGCTTTATATTTAACCTGTGACTATGCTTATGGCTTCCAGGGACTATTGGGTATCTCATGCTAATATCTGTCTATATACGTTAGGCTGAAATACAGGATAACACTTATGGATAAATATTTAAGATTAAACATCCATGACCCTCAGATAGCAAGAGAGGGTTGCGGGACGTTCGTTGATTCAGGGTTTGTCAAGCATCCTGCATTTTAGCGCAACTTATTTTTCCATGAATTCGGTCAATAATTCCTATCCACAAGTTGCTGACCATTCCGTTTGATTGTAAATAATCATAAGGGTAATGGTATTTTTAAAATATAACAATTATATTTCAGTTCACCAATGGCAAATATTTGTTTATAGCCCATTGTTTTCTCTAAACCATGGAGCAAAAATATTTTACACCAGCATAAATATCTTTAATACAATAACATAAGCGCACAAATTATGTTGTTTGAATCACATTAAACTGGAGGTGTTGAACAACAGTTGTTAGAGTTTTTTATCGTTAAAACAATGCTTTTAATGTAAATAACATTATTTGTACGTTTAATATAATGGTTAATTGCGTTCGGGATATTTATGATGGATAGATCAAATTTGATACCTTTGCAATTTCGACAAAAGCACTGGATCATGAAAAAATTGTTAAAAGGTGGATCATGACGCAATTTTTTCACTTAATGATACCAACACCCTAATGCATAATAGCAACTTATTGAAATCAGTGTGATTTGAAAATTTGACGAAGCCTACCAAAAAAACACTACAGTTATTTAAATTATGGTAAAAAAACCGGTATGACGCATCCCTTATTTTGGTAATTAAAATTATAGAGGACAAAAACATTAAAATCAGAGATTAAAATCAAAGATTAAACAAAAAAATCACATGACAAAAGGCAAATAGCAGAGGTTTATTTTGAATAAACTCAATTGGCCGATGAATAAGCAGACCCACTCTTGACGGATGCTGCGAGTATTTCGGAAGGGCGTTCCAAGAATCCCACACCCTCGTTCCTCAACAATTGCTCTCTCAGCCTTGGTTTTACGGCCCTTGGGCGACGGCATTGGCAACGCCTGAATTCCCATAAAACCACATAAAGGTTTTATAACGAAGAAGATTTGCTAACTTACTTGCATCACAACCCGCCTTAAAAGCAATCACTGAAAAAAGTTTGACGAATAATAAGCGGAAAATGACTTTATTAAACCTCACGGATTATTCAGGGAAATGAAAAGCACTTGTTGATTTGAAGGTGTTCTTGAAATATAAATTTTTTACTTCCTTATTAAATGGAATGTAAACTTTTTGGACTAATGACGGCCCTTTCCAAAGTTGTATTTTATGGCATTTTCTTGTATTCATGATGGAAATAAAGGTATACCTCATCAGTGTACATATATGAATATTATCAACCATGAACCTCGGAGGATAAGAAGCGGTACCCCGAGACTTTAAAGACGTTTCATTTGCCGAAACTCTCCAAAGCTTCATTAACGGAATGGAAAGAATGCAATCCATAGATACCTTGTTTTTGACAGTATGTGTACAGTACGACGAAAAAGTTGTCGAAAATCTGTCGAAAAAATAAGGAAAAACTCTTTCATGTGCTTTTCAAAGTCGCATCACTCTAATGTGCTCATATCTCCTACTATGCCTGACCACACCTCTAATAAACAAAAATGCTTTACGCCTTATCACGTCACGCCTGGCTACAACAAAAGACTTCCTCGAAAGCGAATGAATGGAAGAATTTGAGTCACGCTTGGGCGCTCGCGGTAGTTAACACGTTACAGCGCCACCGGGGAGGGGTGCCGGTCCTCGAGCGTTGCCATGCGCGACGCCGAAGCTGAACAACTGAAGAGGAATCTTCCCGTTCTCCTCCAAGAACGGTCAATGGAAAACGTACCGCCATACTCCACACCCAGCCAATCACGGTCTTTCTTCAGCTTCCGAAATTTTCTTCCGCAAATACCACATCCAAACTCTTTATTCCACATCCACACATTAGCTTCCAAATTTTTGAATTTAATCGATGCGCAAGCGTATATTCACGTGCTAAAATGCTCATCAACAGCGGATTACACATATTGGTTTTTCAATCCTGAAAATATAATTCAATAATAAATCACCTAGCTTTCAAAGTTCACCGTTTTAAGAAACATCTAGCCAAATCCTTTCCGGAAATACTCGACTGTGAACCACCAAAGAAGAAACTGATTTTCCAAAAACCGCAAATTACACTTCCACTCTCAATTGCACAAGATAATAAGGAAGGAATATAAAAGAGATAATAAAGATTCTGAAAAACAGCCAAACGCCGAGCGCTCTGCACTCTGAACTAACACTCTCGAGGCAACTGAGGAGAAAATTATAACAATTACACCCTGGATCATGTTCCATTTCCAACACGATTCACGCAAACTACATAGATGTTATGTCCCTGGGTCAACTCTGTCCACAAGAAGCATATCCTTGGTACATTCATGAGCCAAAGCGTCGTAATGGAATTTTTCAAAAGATACGGGCAAAAAATGTAAAAAATTAAGAATTAGTTTACTGGCTATTATCAATGTGAAATTTTAATTTCAATAATACGCATAATTGAGTACGTACAACTAATTATGCCATATTATAAACACGACTTTTAACTTCACGTTGCATGAACGTTATTTTATAACAAAATATACAGACCTATGTACCCAAAGTAGAAATGGCGCAGCAAAAGCTCATCGCATCAATCTTATGTAAGCTCGAAAGAAGTTATGAATTCGCAATTTGCTACTAAGATATCTATCGTATAATCTCCCTCCATATGTTTACTTTGCGCTATTGCGAGCATTTTTTTAAACCTGAACATTCCCACACAAAAATAAAAACATCCCTTAAAAATTTAATGCCAACACTAAGTGAAAGAAAATTGATTGAAGACAAAAAAAGCATAATATCCCCCATACAATTTTCTCCTTTATTGTCTATGTCTAGATTTGATCAAATTGATGAAAATTTACACGAGCCGTTCATTTACGACTTGCTTCCAAAGGACCGGACATCCATTCAAACGTGTTTCGGATTTTCGATCGATAAAATCAAATACCTTGAATCATCCCGCCGTAGCTGAAATGATTCAGCGTCGACAAATATGGATGTGAAGAATGAAGTTGCGGATGCAAAGGAAGCCCGCGCCGTTAGTGTCAATAAAGAATAGCTCGATGCTTGAAGTTAAGCTCAAAGGCTGAATTTCAATGATTTGAAAACCTCAGATTCTTGATAGAGCTAATTATGGAAATTAGGAAGCTAGAAATGGGAAGACTCAGAAATGTTGCAAATAATCTCGGTTGGTGGAGTGGCCACTCTGAGACATGCTCCGATATCACATGCAAATATTTTCCATCCATAAACCTATTTGAGCAACCAACGAACATCCTTTACTATGGAAAGCATTGAGATGCGTCTCTTTTACAACTAATTGACATGTTCCATCAAGGGAATGACACTGAAAATGGATGAGAATTCTATTTTACCATAGGTCAATAACTTCCCATGTGATTTGACATATAAAAACAGCTTATCATAGCCAATAACAGGTGAACGTTGATTATTCACTTCGATACAGACACAGGAGGGGAAAGGAACTGAGATGTTCTTTCGAAAGCTCTACGAAATCGGAAGGATTGGATCAAACAAAGTCAATTATTTTACACTTCAAGTGGAAATGGCATTTGGGGGACAGGACGGGAGGGGTGGGAGTGAGCAAATGTGTAGGACAGGTGAGTGCACGTTCGGCTCTCCTCACCCCCCCCCCCTCGCTTTCACGTGATGTAGGGAAAAATGTTTATGACACTCGTTCAATACTTCCGAATTTCCTAATCTTTCAAATAAACAGCCTCTCCAGGATACCGATTTGTTTGTATATCAGCCTACCCTAAAATAAAAAGGAACATTAATAATTGAAAAGGTGGCCCAAAATAGTCGCTGTTTTGAGTATATGAAAGTGTATACTATGATCAAGCGTACTATTTAACAACTTTTTATGTTTACGGTTTCCAAAACGTTATATCTTAGACTTTCGCTGACGTGAACTCTATTACAAAAACTTGATATTTTTATCCCACTTTCCACATGTATAAACCGTTTAACATTCGTATGACTTATTCAACTCCTTAATTAAAATATAAGTAAGCATTTTTGTCCCTGATTACAGAAAAAAAGATTCACTAATTGGTAAAAAATGGTAGAAAATTTCATCATCTGACCGCTGTAGTAGGGATGTTGTTCCCCTGAAATTTTCTCAAGCAAATTATGAAACTCATATGAATGATTAAATGATACAATAGTTTACACGAATTCATTAGCCACTCCGATCTCCATATTTCAATTCCAGTTCCCAAAATTCAAATTTGAAAGAAAATTGCATCGATTATATTACGTTTTATTAGAAAGTATACACTGGATCCAGCATACGTCAAATAGAGTCGAATAAAACCAAGATAATTTTTAAGTCTAATTGATAGTTTCCCTTTTTTGTGGCTATAGGCATCACCGTTTACAAAACTGCTGTGCAAAATATTCAAGAACTGAAAATCACAGATTGCCTATCCACACACAAGAGTATAATTGACAGCAGATAACTCATGCAGATGAATGAGCTCGAAGTTCAATATAAAATCAAATTCTCAAATATTTCGCCCAGATACTAGCTCCAGCAAACAACTGTAACATTTTTAATCCCACCCTCGGTCTGGTGCGACAGTACTTCCTACTTGATAGATACATTTTGTCCTCGGAAAATACGTAAAAATCCTGCACAGATCTGCGCTAACCGCAAAAATTCTCCTTGCTTACGTATTTATTCCAACTGTTTTGGATATCCCTGTGGCAAGCCGATTTGAAATGATAACGATGCCATAAAAATGCCTCAGCCAGCCGACCGGCCATCCGAATCCCTTTGACCTTTCCCCCATCAACCTTGACTTTTTGATTCGGGCACAGGCATCTCAACCAGCTCGAAATGGAATCCGAGTTCCGAAGATTGAAAAAATATCAAATTGGATTATGAGGAGCATCTTCCCAGTATGGAGAATTCAGGAAAAAAGTGCTTCAATTATGTTAACCCCCACCCCAAAAAGTACTTTATTTCGCATTCCTATGCATCGGTTTCAGCTCAGCGCAGTGAGCATTTAGCATTCCCATCTGGTACTTCAAGAATGAAAACGCCATGCTCAAAATTTTTAATTAGTTACTAAGACATCTCTCTTAATTATGCAGCAGAATCGTAAGCACAGACGCAATGACTCGAGGCGTAGGATATTTTTTTAAATTCTCCATTAGTAACCTAACGCGATTATCGATCCTTTTTCCAGTTTTCTATTCCAAATAAAGCCATATAACATTTCACCCACTTCCAGAGTAGATCTTTTCAAAGAATTTTAAGGAATCAGTTTCATAACATATTCAATTTCATATACTGACTCACTTTTTCTGCCATTGACGAATGATGCAAGGAAATTATTTCAATGACAGTTCACAAATATAAACACAAAGATAATCTTATAAGCATTAGGAATGAACATATTGTATTTTTTACCAGAATAATACGAAGAGGTGTACTTTTTTAAATCCACAATTTCTCAATTTAAGAGAAACAATTGCACTTTTCCACAAAATTGTTTTAATGTGTACAACGCGTTTCGGCTCACAGAGCCATCATCAGGTACAAGACAAGAAATAAGAGAGTACAACACATATATATATATCTCTTCAGAGGAGGGGGGGGTTGTCTGTTGATGATGATTTGGTGGATAGGTTGACGTACTTGGGGGTGAGGTCCAGCTTGAGGCATTTCTGGTTGAACACGATGTTTAATTCCGCTTTACGGAATTTCACTGACAAATCCAGGTAAAACTTAGCCTGATATGCTATGCTAGCATTCCTAATAAATTATAATGAAATTCCTAATAAATAAATTATGAATGACTTCCACGATATCTCGCCTGAATCTGTTGAATTTATCCACAATTTCTCGCCTTTTCTGGGCATTGATCGAGTCCAATTTTGCTCAAACCCTTTACTCTAAAAAACTATATTTATTCATTATGTCAGCTAAGAGAATATTTACCGTAAAATGCCTTGCAACTGGTTACAAAATGTCATCCCATAGATTAGCGGTTTCAATGAATTAGCCGATTCTCAATTATGCATACAGAAAATGCTTGTAGGTAACCCTTTTTGGTTGCAACCTTAAAGTTATTCCAATTCCACTTACTTAGTCATGTTGAAATACAAATTGTTCATAGCCTAGTCAATGGAATGCAAATACATCACTCATTTGCCCAAATCCATGGGGACGATTTACTCTTACATTAAGCTAAAAAATAGCTATGGTTTGTCCATTTCAATTTCACAATATCAGTATCGAGGATTGAGAATAGAAACAGTATTAAAACAAGCAAGGAATAAATATATCTTAAATAATAGCATAGCACCGAGCCAAAGGAATTCTGGTCCACGAGTGTTTTATTCCAAAAATAATACACATACCCTATTTCTCTAAAGGTAAAGTTATATTAACAGGGAAATTTGACATTAAGTTACCACCCGAGCAGTAAATATTGATTTGGAAAAAAACCCTAATTTGATATCTATAGCCTGAGTTTCGGTTCAGGAAAAAATATACGATCATTGATATGAATTTTTCTCAACGAGAACCAAATTGTTTAAATATATTCGTACGAAAAGCGCTTCAAATTATAAATCAATTTGTATTTAATTCTTTTGGGACCAAGTTGGGATTAATTCATGGTCTCAAAGACTCACTTTTACGCTAAGAAATCGTCGATTTCGTTCCGCACTTTACGGCAAGGTGATGGAGGAATGATGTTCCGACTCAGAGGCAATTCTTCTTACGCCTCACCCATTCTGTCTCTCTGAAAAAGGCGACACGGACCCATTTTCATGGGGACCATCCGCGAACCTTTCCGCCCCTCCCCTCTCCTTCCCAACCCCCAATCCCCGTCCCCCAAGCACTGTTCTCCATCCCAAGCGCCCCACCCACCCGCACAGGCTCCTGACCGAGAGCCGCCGCCCCCGACCGACATGTATAAAAGGATTCACCCGGGCCATTCGGCACCTCAGTCCTCAGAACGAGCCGGCGATCTCCTTCTCTGCTCCATATCACTACCAAGAACCGCAACATGAAGACCGTGGTAAGTACTATCTCCATATTACGTATAACCCTCTCTGTAGACCCTTAACTTCCTGTTTTTACGGCATTTGTCCATTGACCCTCACGGTCTCCACAAAGGAAATATAAAGCGGTAAGGGCGTTGAATTCGGCATGATGTTGTGCCCATGTGTAGTCCACTGGATATATAATCTGATAGTACATGGAGATAAACTTTTTACTGCCTAGGAAGATTATAGTTTAAGACCACATGGACCATAACCCATACTTGGCTTTGGAGTTAAACACATGAAAAAGGTAGCATGGTATTCGTCATACCTTTAAGTCGGTAATTATCCGTAAAGTGTCAATATATCTGAAAGAGATTGGTAGCTAAATGGTTATATTTCAACTTGAGAGAGGTTGTAATAATAGAAAAGGAAGCGAGTGATAATTGGCGGACCATTTGTTTTAAGAAAAATGCATGTCTAGGACAGCTTCTAAATCAATTGTCATAAGATTAATTAGTAATGGAATGAGGGCCCGTACCTGTGAATGATTAATTAATTTACAATTAAAGGATTTTCTTTTTCCCAACGTTTGTTATTCAGTGAGCGTAGGAATTTTCCCCAAGTATAAGTAAAGAGAATTATTTGCCAAATAATCGTGTAAAGTATAAGAATAAGTCGTCATATGTGGCTAACAAGTGTACCAAGTGGTGATATTTCCCTCCGTTAAAATCGAATGCCAATGCGCTGATGAAAAACGGTATTGCGGCTGACATGTGCCGGATACATTCATACCGTTAAATTCATTTTTCGTCTCATTAGCAGCTAATATCACTGACTAAAAACTTTGTGTTTATTGCCTCCCTTCCAGGTAATTAATAATAAAGGCTAACTTTGCATTTCATTAGTTTTCTTTCGGTTAATCGCAATACCATTTGAAATGTAAGTCTACATCAAACACTTCGTTGTTGCCACTAGTTTTCCTGAAAAAAACTCATGGTTATAATCAGGCATCTATAGCTGTATAAATGAAGAGTGGCTACAATAAAAATGCATGCTTATCTTTATCTAATCATTTATATAAGCACATAAGTAGCCTTAAGTTTGTAAACTCATGAATTTGGAATACTTGACCATCGTGTAGTGATGAGGTAAAAGGAAGTAATTCCCCTATCTATTTATCTTTACCCTTAAGTACTCCAAATTCATTCGTAATCGGGGCTTTGGTACACAGCCATCTCAATAACCACACATGTAGTGCTAATTTCTTTTTTAAGCAGAGAGGAAATTAAAACATACCTCAACAAAAGTAGTTCAAATTAGTTTAAGAATGTATATTTTCATGGAAAAAGCTATTCTGAATGGAAAATTCATTAAAAAAGCAATTTCAGTCCTGAAGATGAATAAATGGTCTGCTTTGAGACTTCCAGATGATGATAAATACATAAAGTAGAGAATTATTCTACAATGGATGCAAAAACTACCCTTCGCTCTCCGTTTTATAAGCTAAAATTTGTATAACGCCTTAGCTAACAATCTATATAATTGACATAAAATGGTATACACACTTATTTTTGCATTGCGTAAATTAATGGACTTTTTAAAGGAAAAAAAATTACAGAGTCATTTTTTCCAAAAATACTAAAAATACAAAAACCAATTTTCACAAAAAAACCTATGGGTGATCAAATAAAGATCAATTAAGAGTCATAGAATAATCGCAGCACCACTAACTGTAATCATTCCATAGCTAAATATGTATATATGTGGATGAACGTCGGTACCCCACGAACAATTAATAATATGATACATCAAACCTTGCAAAAAGACGTGACTTTAGTAAATTACAATTAGCATTAGAATAACAAACTCAACCATGTTACAAGAGTTAGATTATTATGGGAGTGCATGCTAATTCAGAACACTGCTCAGATAACAGTCATCGTTCGCGTAGTTCTACACCATCTTATAAATCATTCAAATAAGATGAAATTGTATTTATAAAATCTTGAATGAAGAGATCACGAAACGACAAAAAAAATCAGAACTCGTTAAATCTTTCCGGAAGAATTCTTCCCGTATTTATATTTTTAAACCCCGCAAGCAGTTTAAGTTTCATTTCGTTCATTAATCACGGCGTGTGGCCGAGTCAGGGGGATTTTTCCCAGACGTGAAGTGCGGAGAAGAATCACACGGGGTGACGAAGGTGGCAGTCATTGGCCGTCCGAAACTTCATCATCCGGATGGGCACCTGCACTTCACACAGGCAAGTGAGGCCAGCGCTTTTTATACCGCATAACAAGACCTTTTTATAAGAGGATGATCATAAAAGGAAATAGTGATTACATCGCAGACGGAAAAGAAGAGATATTTGTATGAAACATGCTGCATGTCATCTTTTGAGTGGTATTGTTAGTAATTTGCGCGATTTGGCAGATAAACAGGAGACTAACAAATTGAAGGATAAATATAATTTTTTTACATTCTTCCATTATTTTATGGACTAGTTAGGCTATCAAAAGATAATAGTGCAGATAATGGGAATTATCGCAGACAATTTGTAGCCTACTCGCCCCATTTACCGCAGAGTCTTGACTGTAACTATTTTACTTTTTAAAGGCAATGATATAATTAGTCGCAGCCTCGCTAATGCAGATGTAAAACTATCATTAATTGATATTCCTAACAAGTAAGAAAGACACGAAAATCATCATAGTTATAGATGACGTACATTAGACATATCAAAAGCCTGCACTAATGTTTATCCCCGCAGGTATTTTATCAACTCTCCGATATTGCTAATTTTTTTAATTTAAAATAACCGGCGTTTTTCCATAAAAATTGATTATGACACTCCTTATCATTCATCGTCAATATTTCTTTATGATGATTATAACTGACCCGGTATAACTTTCATTTGCAGTTGCTTTATAAGTAAATTATCCATTGCATATGTAATAGTACCTATACTAACTTCCCGCTATAGAGAGAGAGATTGTTTTGAATTTTTTGAGGTAGAGCCTTTCTCCGTAGTCACGTGGAAAAAATATCAGTTCGAAAACGTCCAAGTATTGCACAAAATGATGAAAGTGTGTTCGAACATTTGTCATAGAGAGACATTCACACCGGTAGATGCCTGTGGGTTCCCCATCATCCTAGTAAGATAGCTTTTGCTGCTGTACCACCTAACCCTTACATATGTTGTTGACAAAAATAATTACAAAAACAACAATAAATGAGATACATTAGACTTAAGACAGAAAAAAGACAGAATTCATCATCGTTAAATAAAATTATTTTGGTCACTGAATGGGGGACTCATAGTATCATTTTTAATTGAATACATAAATCATACTCTGCTAAAAATTAAATTGAATGGTTTGCGGCGTGACTTGGTGAAATTGCTTCATGTGGAAATGAATAACTTTGTAAATTTCACGAAGGTGACTTTAATAACGGCCAGTTTCGTTGCTGTGCGACATTATCAGGACCTTATGGTGCCGCACAGCGAGTGGACGAAACTGGTCGTTATTTAAGTCACCTATGTGAAATTTAAAAAGTTATTCATTATAATAAACTCCGCTAGTTACACAATTAGATGCACATTATTTAAGCTAGGTAAGACTAGCTCCGAGAATTCTTAGGTCTATAAAACGTTTGGAGTTTGGAGAACGACAAAGCAAAAAAGAACTTCTGAAAGCAATTCTGTCCAATGAATGTTTATCACTTACGTTTCAAGACTAAGAGAAAAGTCAAGGATATCAGAATGAAAAAAAAACAGAGGAAACCCAAGCATTCAGAGCGTATCTGGGATGCTAGTCACTTATTTCACCGCGGCATGAGCGAGGGAGCGTCCTCCGTTCGCAAGGGCAGGCGGCAGAGGTCGTCCTTTCCGAGGACGCAGGGCCCAACCCCACACTCCCCAAACGAACTGCGAGGATGAGCAGAGCCGCGGAGGGCACCGGCGAAGAGACGAGCAATGCAGACTCGACCCCACGACCCCGAGAAGACAAGCGATGACGACTCCCCCCCCTGGCGGCGACAGCGGTTCAGACACGCCCCCTTCTGAGAAGAAAGACGTCCCGAAAGAAAGCGCGATGCGAATAAAAAGTGAACATCGCTCAGACGCACACAATGGGAGAGTTGAAACGACTCCACTTTTGTCGCCATGTCCTTAAACTTTGCCCAATGCCTCGTGCACTTCATGTTTTAACGCATCTATAAGCTTGATATTCAAATGCGCACAGTCACAGAACCCCAGAAAAAGGTGAAGCGAATACCTTGCAAGGGCATACAATACCGTGGGAAGGTTTCCAGAATACAGATGGAGTATTTCAGCAGCTTTTGCCACGTCTATTTGCGAGAACTTGTCTCAAGAGCAAGACGGTGATTGAGTAATGTCTTTCAGAGGGAACCCGAGTCTTGTGAGTCTTGTGGAGGGCAATTCAAGTACAGTACTCCGTCTGTCGGATGAGACGTTAAACCGTGGTCCCCTTGGCGCCTTTTGTGAAGAGCAGGCTAATGCCGACGCCGGGTTACTATCCACCCTTCCTCCCTTACCTATCCCCTATGGCAAAAATAACCTTAGCCGTCGGTTGCCTCCCCAAATATCCAATCCAATCCGAGTGATATCGCGACCAAAGAATCAAATATAGTGGATAGCAAAATGAGTCTTCTGTCATGAGCTAAGCAAACCACATTGAGAAAAACCACATTTTATTGTTTACCGCAATTTTTTTTCAATTATGATACCCTTACACGTTCTTCCTCTCGTCTTTCTCGGACTAACATTTAAGGACGAGAATGGTAATCTTGTAGGACAGATCTTGTTCTTAAGGTCAAGGTACTCTCAAGCCAAATTGGATTTCAAATGAGTCTTTTTTTATATTGCGAATGGGTAAGCTCTCCCTTTGGTTATCTTCCAGAAACATGTGTCTGCAGAAAGTTTACTCCATGTCATAGAGTACATTGAATTAAAAATAACAATATGGCAAGATACAATTATTTTTTATATCGCAGGATATTATTTTTTTCAAGAAATACATATATTGAAAAGCATCACACTTTTACGACCACATCATATGTCGTGCCCATCGGTCAAAGATAAGTATCTACCATAAATAACTGCCTTAACGTTTTTCAGTAATATGTATTGGAATGCGTTATTCTCTAGTAAGACTAACCAACTTATACAATAAAAAAATATTTATCATAATGATTTCCTTCCTGCCTTATTCATATAAATATATCTTTTAATCTATAATTTTATTTCCAAATTTTCTGTATATCTGAGTAGTGCTCTGTTAATCACTAGCAGACGTAAAAATGAAAGAACGTCATAACGACGTGAATATACGCGATTATAAGTTCAAACAGAATCTGATTCAACAGATTTAAAGCTTTCCAGAACTACCCACAGAGTTCCACTTTTTCGGAGTCACCTGCAATGCACAATTGCCCGAAATTCCAAAGAGAAAAAATCATCCGCCTTGACCGGGATATGAACCCGGATCCATCGCTTTCCGGCCGAGTGCTTTAGCCAGTCAAGCTACCGAGTCCTCTTCTCCAGTCAAGGCGGATGATTTTTTTCTCGGTGGAATTTCGCAGAATCTGATGCATTTGGCGTTTCGAGTTCCCATTCCTCTTTGGCGCATGGGAATCGAGTCTTAAATGAATCTCATCTCTCTCTTTCTTTTTTTCCCCACCAGTTGGCTCTGCTGTTCGTTATCGGGTGCGCCGCGGCCCAGTACAGGCCCCTGCCCGCGCCCGCCCGCATCCGGCCCCCCATCGCTCCTCAGCCCATCCCAGTTCCCGCACCCATCCCTATCGCCTACAAGCAGCCCTACAACCCACCCATCGCCATCGTGAGGCAGGCGCAGGATGTCAGCTTCGACGGCACCTTCCAGTACAGGTGAGGAACCACCTCGATCGAGTCAGCTGTCCGGCTGTCCACGAGGCATTTTCACGCTGTCAGATGATTATGTTTCCGGATAATTTTAACCAGCCATGGAATTAATACGATGGCAAATAAATCACCAAAATTAAACCACTAAAATGATAAAAATCTCATTTTAAGACGATCCAAGCCTTTAAGGTAGTCCGAGCGATATAGTTCCTCATTTATAATAGAGACCACATTCGAATAATATGTTTTAATGTCACCAGCTGTAGAACACATGTATTAAATTATGATTTATTAATGGTGAAATATTATAGTTATATGACAGTAATTGTAAGTAATTAAATGAAAATATCTAAATAAATCTTTAACTTGACTCTTCTTTTTCGCGCTCCTCGTTTGAAACTCCTTCAAAAGGGAAGGATTTTTGTGATACCCAAGAACCTATTGCGGTGACAATATGATTAATTTTCAATAATAGTGAAGAAAACGTACAAACTATCCGCTGTTAGTTTTTTTTACGACATCCAAGTGTTAAAAATACCTCATTTTGTAAATAACACCTCTCTGGAGCGCATGCACGTACCGTTTCCCATGTAAAAGGCCTTGTATTTTTTGGCAAATATCTCCAAAAGTAATGTGGTAAGGGGTATAATTTTTGGTGTCATATTCTTTAAAATGAGACCAAATTCATTGATTTCTAAGTAAAATGATATTTCGCTCGGACTACCTTAAGTTTAGAAGTAAGCCAGAAAAAAATCTCTAACCATCTCGAGTTGAACCGATAAAAATATTGCTGACCTTCATTATGAAAACCAATTTTACTAGCTGAATGCATGCAAAGTACATGCGTGAAATTCCATGCAAAGCTCAAGAAGATGAATATTGTCAATTTAAATTAAATATATCCGATTCCAATGCAAGGATTTTAAAAACGGTGAAACTAATTTAGACTACTGAATAAATGTATTTTAAGTTTCACTTATAATATTTATCATCGTCGGAGTGATTAAGATACTTATGGATGACGATAACTACTTAATACTAGGGATGAGTCTATTCCACTATTTTTCTATTCCGATTCTTTCAAATCGATTCTCGATTCCGATTCCATCGATTTTTATTCCTAATGACAGGTGGGATATTCATAAATCAGTAACGTACGACTATTACTTAAATTCAAGTATTGGCTGAAATAAAATGACAATTAAGTCCCTCCAAAATTATATTTATTAACAAATAGCAAATATAACTTCAGCTTATTGAGGTAGATATTAAGTGCAAATTGATAGCCTACACCCAACATTACTGAGACAAATATGATGTGATAAATGAAATTTGATTTTAATATTTATCAATCTGGAATCGAGGGAATCGAAGTCAAGTTTAGGCGATCGATTCTCGATACCGATTCTACTCCTGAAAATCGGTGGAATCGAGAATCGACATTTGGATTCGACTCATCCTTACTTAATACCAACCTAAATCATCCGTAATTTGCCTTCCAAATTCGCATTAACTAAGTTTTTTGAATAATAATTGCAGCTACGAGACCGCTAACGGCATCATTGTCGAGCAGAGCGGATACCTGAAGAACGCTGGCCTCAAGGATCAGGAGGCACAGGTCGTGCAGGGATCTTACAGCTACCCAGGCCCCGACGGACAACTGTTCACCGTTCGCTACTACGCCGACGAGACTGGATTCCACGCGGAGGGAGACCACTTGCCCAAGCCAGTGCAGGCAACCTACAGGATCAACAGGGCTTAAGCACCTTGACGCGAAGACCGAGACTATCAGGAAGCCGAAAAGATAACGCAATGTGCTAGATGACTAGACGGCCCAGCACGAAATTTAACAACTTTGGACAACCATCCCATTTGCAATTGCGAACGAATTGTCAACCTATAAGGACGTTCTGTGAACATGCCGATAAGAGATTATTTTTCTCGTGACGAGAAACTGAACATAAAAATTTCCCCTTTTGTAATGCCCTCCCAAAAACAAAAGTAATAAAGTAGACCTTAGCCATTTTCAAGTACGAATTTTATTCGTTCTCTCATCATGAGATTGTAACCTTTCTTCAACTCAATGCACTCAAAATTATACCTTCTACATTTATTTTGAGCAGCAAAAAATACTTCACTGACGAGTTTCATGAAAATTCCAAAACTGAGTATTGTATTAACTGGAATATTTTTCAAAATACTGCTGTTTCAATTCGACCGACAACCGTTTGTTAAAACCTTTTCATTTGACAAAAATATATCGGATATGATTAGGGTAAATTGTTAGCTAAAGAACATTAGCCTATCTGGGAATTTTTGAAGAATAAAAATTAGTTATATATTCCAAAGAGCTATAAGATAATACGTACTCGCACTAATTGTCATTCTGTTCGCATATCGACGACGCAGTGCGTAACAATTGGAGAAAAATATTACTAGTAAGACATTCGTTCATAAAGTGAAGTGGCATCATCGGGAGGTTTGAGATTCATAGCCAAATTGTATTTGAAAATGATTGACCAATTTTGCGCTTTGTATAGAGTCAGAGATAGTGCACTTTGTTATTTTATGCCAAGAAGTAGTTTTATAACTATAATAGTCCAGCTAATAACGTGTAAACGCAAAGAAAATTACCGACCAATGGCTTTAAATTCAAAATTTTGCCATTCACAAAAACTAGCACGTACCTGACCATACGTAAAATCTATTTATCTGCTACAACAAAGAACGTTTCAGGACAAATCTGCGAAACTTCTGTAGGACGGAGTGGAAGTAACTTAAAAATCTTTTGTCCCAGAACATAGGGTAACAACTCCTTAGTTATGGAGCTGTGGCAACGAAGCCAGGAGCATTTTTCAGTTACCATTTAAGCCATAAAATTCAGCGGATTCCAACAATAGTTATTTAGTGGATATGGCAAAAGCTATTAGCCTTAACGAACTTGTGCATTAAATAGATGATGATGAATACCTGTTAAATCGGATATATTGTTGGAGGAAGTCTGGTCGACAAAAGAGTAACGAGAAAGCGCTCCAAATGAGAACAGAGCAAGTAATCAGGGGTATTGACTTGCCAAGGAATGCTTGAAGGCCGTAATAGCGGGGAGGATATTTGATAAGCGAGGAAGGGAGAAAAAATAATAGACTCAATGGATATGGTGAAGAGGAGAATGATAGGTGGCAAAAAGAAAAATTAAATCATTCGAGGTGACAACAGCCTGCGGCAGTAGAAGATAATTTTAAGTATTAGTTTCCAATTTCAATTTTACTTAATCGGTAGGTCGCCGCCAGTGCCTTAATTGCATCCAAAAATAATAATATTTTTCCTATCATGGAAATCTTGATTACTATTTAAGTTTTACATAAGCAATGGAAAAATATACTACCTGAATCCATGCTGACTATATGCTATGAATAAACAGAAATAATTCAAAATACAATAATTCCAGGAGAAATCGAACGACAAGGTGGTTCACAAAGAAAGTTTGAAATACCATTTGTCCTGAGAAGCAGATATTCCTTAGCAGGTAAGTCATTAGAGTAAGGTCAAGAGTTAGAGTAAGTAGAGTACAGGTAAGTCATTAGAGAAGAAATGAAGCCATCATTCGCCTCAACGACTATTTAATCAAGCTTAAGTAATACAAAGGGAGATTTCATATTCATCAAGACCTTAGTAAATTGCCCATATGTGATAAAGGCCGATTTGGAGAACGAAGCTTCCTTAGGCTTCAAGCGTTTTCTCTCCACACAACTATTACGAATCTCCCGCGTAGAAGCTGCATTACAAGCGATTTTTAATTTAAAATTATCCATTTAAAGGATAATTTTTAAATCTTTAAAATTTGAAAAAAAATTAAATTAAATTTTTAAATCTTTTTAAAGGATAATTTTTATCAGAAATCGCTCGTAATGCAGCTTCCACGCGGGAGATTCGTGATCCTTGTGTTGAGAGAAAACTCTCCAAACTTAAGGAAGCTTCGTTCTCCAAATCGGCCTTCAACACATATGGGCCACTTACTGAGGCCATGATGAATAAGAAAAATTAACCGCAGGTGGGCACTTGACTCTCATGAAAATTTATCTTAAAAACATGAATGGGACAACTCAATGAGTCAACAGAACTTGCTCAAAATATTCACGATATGACTTCTCACTCTTGCGTGACGGCAAAAAGAGACAAGCTTATACAAGAAGATGCAATTCACGCTTTCCACTTAAAGAATGCAAAAAATGCAGATTAGCTTTGGACAGTCTACTTTGAACACAACTGAATATTTTCCACCGATAATACCTAATGATAAAATTTGAAGTTTTACCGCTAACATTTTTTTAAATAGAGGAGGTGCACATACGTGATTTATAATTTGCTGAAAGATATCAAAGGAATATAATGGCTCATTGGATAAAAAATTGATACAGTCAAAAATGGTTAATGAAAAGTTCAGCCTTCTATATTTCTGATCATAATGGACAGACAAATGCATTGGGAAATACTTCATGAATGCAATCCAGTTTCAAAATGCAGAAAGAGTGACGGAAACTATTGAAGAACTTATTTGACAGTGGCCGAAGAAAATAAAATCGAAGATAATAAAATTTGTCAAAGCAAGTGTTATTAGATCAACAATAGGAGGAAAGTCATGAACACCCAACTTGAGTTTTCAGATCTCTATTATTGACTTTTCATTTTAGAAATTCTGCATGAGACTTAGTTAGACTTAGGAACATGCTAGGTATTGTTAAGATGTAATTTATGTCTGAAATTAGTAATTTTAGAGAAGGAGCTCAACAATTTTCTCTTCGTCTTCTTCTTGCAGTTATAAATCCTTAGATTGGTTTGAATATAGACCTCCATTCCCATCTTTCTTAGCTTTCCTTTTCATTTCTTCGTAGGATGTTGCCACGGCATCCTTCCTTACTTGTACCAGATACCCTTGGCCTCCCTCTGAATCGTACCTCCTCCATCATTCCCTCAACACACACAATTTAATAGACTCTCGTGTCTCAATACTTCCACAATCCGCAATTTTACTACCAGCAATAGTAGACCCCACTGAGCTAGTGACAAAGATACTCAAATTATTCGTTTTTATAAACAGAGGAAGTTATAAGAGTAATAAAACGGATTTATATTGAACTTTACCGCAAGTATTTTGGAAAATAAGAGGAAATAACATTTAAGTGAGCAGGTAAAAAGCCCAAGAAACTAAAGTTCTATGAGCCACATTTATCTAAGGAAGAAGCTCCTGGGCATCATTTGATTAACGTACCCTCAAGTCGTCGGTATCCAGAATTAGTATCTACCCTATTAATGCGCATTGTCTAATGATTTAGAAGAACTGTAATTACATACATTTTTCCTTCTATATCAACCATAAAGATGATATACTGCAGTTTTTATAAGTACCCCACAACCCTCAAGAAAGTACTTCTTAGGACATGAACCTGAACCAGGTGGCACGCCAAGAAAACGCCGTTTAAATTTCATTTTCCTATATTCTATACTTACATCTGTTATCCAGGGGTGATATACAACCGGTCTGTGATGCCATTTTGTGCAAAAGGTGGCACTCACACAGTGATCAACAAACGATATGTGTCCGTCGTACTCAAAAGTGGCTATGTGTGGTAGGTGTACGATAGGTTGGGAACCGCTGCTTTTAGATATAAAGAGACCTTCAACACCTTAGAGCAGTATAAAATGAAAAGTGGGAAGCAATGGCAAAATTTATCTTCTCCCTGCACGTTAACATAAACTTACGAATGAAATTTTTCGCTTAGGGAAATATGTGCCGACAAAGATGACCCTAATCGAAGCTTTTGACTCTGACTCAAGAGACGGCCTGGCAAGTCAGACTCAGTTTTTTATGGGGCAGATGAATACACGTGTTATTTCCATTCACTCCATCTCTTCTTCTTTTTCCTCTGCAGAAGTCCAGTTTCAGCTCTTCTTATTTTCTTTCTGCTGAAATGAGGGCAAATCCCAAACTTCTCAAACAGTATTTCGAGTGATGTACATAGCGTGGGAGAAATCAAATTAACTTCTCAGTGTTAAGGTACACATTCGTTTGATTACAGATTAGGAGTAGAGCACACATTTAATACGTCTGCATTCACGCAATGAATTTGCAGTTTTTCAAAGTGTTCCCAATTAAGGGCCTTACATTACTTAAAAGTAAATTCTTTTCGCCACAATTGAAGGCCACTCTTCAATAATTCGTTCCATTTCACAAGATGTTACTTAGATGTACAAATTTCGCTCAGGGGAAAATTGCGTCAACCGAAACAAATGCAAGGCAAAACCATTACTGGGAGCATGGGATCCCACGGACGTCCATTCTCTGACCAGCTCCATTTCATTGATGCACAGACAAAGAACTCAACTAAATTACATTGCGATTTTTGCTCCCCAAATAAGCAGGATAGAAAATATGACACATTTAAAATTTTATCTTCTAACGTACACACCCATTTTGCTAATCCCTTTTGAGGCAGGTAACGCCAAAGAATATAACCATCGCCATTAGTCCAAGACTTCTGGCTCCTTGAAATAACTTTCTCCATAATCTCCTATCTAAAAAATACGTCAACGCATTGCTTCATACACGCTCTCCTATTGTTACTACCCCTAAATTTCATTTCGACGACGAGTAATGAATAGCTCCACTAAATTTGGGCTTAGAAAATTAATGATATTTTTAATGTAGTACTCGGAAGTTATTTTTCAAAGTCATCTATGCCTACTATGCCCAATTAGTCATGATCTTGTCTTTTAACTAAGGAAAAAACAACTCTTTTATCTGATTTTTCAAAACTGGAAGATATAACTTAAGGTGATGCTATTATGAAAGCATAATTCAAGGCAACGATCCATAAATCTAAACATCCATACCTTGAATACGCCGTGAGTATTTGGAGTCCTAGACAGAAAATTTTAGTCCAAAAATATAAATATAATATAAAGAAAAGCTGATCGGTCCGTTAAAATCGGCTTCGAGTGAAATGAAGAGCGTTTCGCAGCTTTCAGTGGAATTACGTAGGGGGCCGTTTCAATCTCGGGAGACCACGCGCTAGGCTTAGTTTTTAGAACAGGTGTACTTCAGAGCGATACAGAGAATATCGTTTTGACGACACACTACATTTATTGGTTCGACAGAAGCGATAAAATAAACAGAGATACATTTCCGAACAGATAGGTACAAAGATTCGTTCTTTTCACGCACGAAAAGTGATCATGATGAAACCAGAGTTCCACTTAAAGCATCACCATTATAGGTTTATAAAGGTTTAGTTGATATTTTTATAACTGTATGTAACATGCTTAACATAGAACATGTTATTTTATTTGAAGGACTAACTACATACTTTATTTAGGGTTAGTTTGAATTGACTTTCAGCGAGCCATTTAGATGTGATAAAAAAAGGCCTTTCGCCATTATGTGATAAAAAAAGTGTTCGCCATTCCCCTCCTCTTCCCTACACTTCACAATTTCACCTCGAAAAACCTTATCTTTTATACCTTTACAAGGCTGGGGTCCTTACACCTCCTGCCATACTCCCATGCCTCGGCTGATTTATCGTTACATGGAATCATAGGAAATATAAAATGCTTAATTTAATAATAGGCAGGGCAACGTCAGTAATTAAGTACTCCTATGCATTTGAATAATTTCCATAACTCAAAGTACTAGTATTACTCTGAAGAAATACCTCATGACGAAGTTTTTAAAAAACTTGAATGGCCAGCAACCAATATGTACCACTGCAGAGTTCGGATTCATCCCTTTTCTCTGAAGGCGAGTTATGTCACAACGCTTCAGCAGATCTCACCGAAGTTTATCAACATGCACAACATTTACTTATCATTGAAGATCATTCTCCTCATAATAATGACAACTGCATTACACTGAAACTCACATGAATGTATTTTCACCCTCGCATCTCATTGAGATTTGCCTTTGGCATTTCGATAAGTGGTGCTCGCTTTCCCCGAAGGCGATTTTCACTTAACATGTAGCGAAGGAGCCCATATGAACCATTATTTAGCCGCCTTGGCACCATCTCCATCATGAATCCTCTCTTCCGGCGAGGGGGGTCATCTCCCGAGCCAGAGCCACAGACTTGATTGCAGCCACGGGATATCCTAAGGCTTCTCCACAACCAAATGAATAGACTGATGTCTCAGAAAGCAAAGGTTGAGATTTTAGTCCGTCAAATGGTACGTCAATCACAGAAGCTGCCAGAGATGTTTCAAACGCTCAAAAAAGTCCACTCAGCGCTGGACTTCCTCGTTTGTTTTACTCGCTGGAAAGTTTTAAATGCCATGACTGCAAAAGGCCAATCAATTCATCCACTCATTCTTAACTCTATGTCGCGACTTCATTAATACTGAGCAGATGTGACCAAATACCCCGCAATTAGGTCATGAAAATGAAATACCCTTCTTTTTTGCACTCCACGGCAATACTGTCCACAGAAATATTTGTGAAACGAGATCATCCCTTGCATCAAATAAATATGATGAAAACAGTTTTCCGCTGTGCCTGCAACAAGAGTATCTAGTTAAATCACATTCATATTCCACTGCATATGGGTATTCATCATTCTCACCACGACAGGACGTGGGTGGCCTGGGCCTCTTCAGCAACAGCCCTCGTTTCTCATTCATGTTATACCTTCGAGCTTCTCGGATTTCATCAAAGATGGTAGTATCATCAGCGTATCATCAATACAAATTTCTTCCCCTTTCACCTTCACTTCTTTTAATCATTTCCTCTCTTCTAATTCAAAAGCCTCTTTTAAGGTCGTTTGAGGGAAATATCATTTTACCTATAAATCAATAAATTTGGTCTCATTTTCAAGAAAAATGTATCACCCTTCCACTGAAGCAAAAATTCAACCTCTTACCTTACTACTTTCCGAGATATTTGCCATTAAATACCAGCCCTTTTACATGGGACATGGTACGCGTATGCACTCCAGAGAGATCTTATATTAAAAATTAGGCATTTTCTCCACATAGATCTCGTAACAAAATCAACAGTGTGTAGTTTGTGTGTTTGCTCAACTATTTTTTAAAATAAATCATATTGTCACCACAATGGGTTCTTAGGTATCACAAAAAACCTTCCGTTTCGAAGGAGTTTCAAACGCACCGCGCGAAAAAAATGAGTCAAGTTAAAGACTTATTTAGATATTTTCATTTAATTACTTACAATTTCTGTCACATAAAACTATATTATTGCACCATTGATAATGCAATATTTAACCGATGTGTCCTACAACTGGTGAAATTAAAACGACTAATTCGAATATGGTCTCTATTATGACTAGGGAATTACCTCGCTCGGTCTACCTTAAGCACATTGAAAAACGCGGGTGAGAAATCTCATACTATTCGTACTTCGTTTATTTGAGCTTCGCCTTTTTTCCACTTTTCGAGTATAATGATACAACTCGAATTTTGTAGAATTGATCTATTGTCCTCCAGTTATTCTCCAATCTTTTTTTATGTATTTTGTGGTTTCCCAGTCATCCAACTTCCATTACATATCTCTAGTGCTCCAACCGTTTTTTGATGCACCGCTATGGCCAGTTTGGAATTTGGACCTTCGCATAATTGGCTCTTTTACTGACACCATCTACCTTTAATCAACGCCGTCACAAAACTTTAGTGCATTAAAATGGACACTCTTTCCAGAATATTTGCTAAGTAAAGCAATCATTTGTCTACATTTTTTGTAGCTCAACACACAAGGACACAGTCAACATGCTGTAATACTCATTAATAATTATGCCAGCATAGAACATTTAAATTGTTTCTAATATAAACTAGATGGGATTTAAAATAGGTGAGCATATATCACTGTATATATGACACAGCCAAAGAGCAAGTTTTCCGCACGAAGACACATAGGAGTACAGCAATCTTTGTTGATGACTTACGCAAGGATGTTATTTCACAGAGTAAAACTCTAGCTTTTGTCACTGCGTAGTAAACATACTGCCGACTAATTTTAATATAAGAGCAGAAGTCTTCTATCCAAATATACTATCCCCTGTATTTGTATTAGGTACAAAACGATACTCAATACTGTTTTAAATTGTTTAAAGTAAGGATGAGTCGAATCCAAATGTCGATTCTCCATTCTACCGATTCTCAGGACTAGAATCGGTATCGAGAATAGGCCTAAAGCCGATTCCTTTTCCATCGAATCCAGATAGATAAATGTTCACATAAAATTTCATTTATCACATCATATCTGTCTCAGTAATTTTGGGTGTAGGATATCAATTTGTACTTTTTATCTACCTCAATAAGCTGAGTATATATTTTCTATTTGTTAATAAATGTACTTTTTGAGCGACTTAATTGTCATTGTTATTTTATTTCAGCCAATACTTGAATTTAAGTAATAGTCGTACGTTACTGGTATATCAATATCCCACCTGTTATTAGGGATAAGAATCGATGAAATCGGAAGCGAGAATCGGGAATCGATTTTAAAGAATCAGAATCGGAATCGAAAAAAAGTGGAATCAACTCATCCCTAGTTTAAAGGGAATATAAATTGTGAGAATGGGCTCAACTAACAGATTGAGAGGTTCATTTGCGACACCGAAGCATGCTCAAAAGTGAAATGTGCTCCTAATGAAACTTGCATAGTCCAATGAGAGAGTACGTCTATTTCTGTTGAAAAAAAATACGAAATCCGCCACTATTGCCTGGTCAGCGGTGTTGCTTTACCGTCTTAAAAGCACCGCCATACCAAAACTCATTTTAATTTCGTAATTTTCTCGGCTCGCCAACTCCTTTTGAGAAATTACCCATCACCACATAAATTTGCGAATGAATCCGGTCCCCGAGGATCTCATTAAAAGGTGTTACAACTCACCGTAAATTTTCAAAAATTTTCAAAATTTTTTCGAGGACAAACTTCACATCATGAAATTGGACCTTGATATCTACTACCATGTTCAATTCCGTCGTTAGACGAGTTGAAAAATAAACAACAGCACGAAAAAATGTTCTTTAATTAACATTTTCTCCGCAAACAGTAAAAGTAGGAATGTAAACCACCAGATGTAAATACGATGATCATACACTCATTCATTATATCTACTGTTAGAATGTCTAGTATGTATTGGAGAAACAACGTATTTAAGCATACTTACATAAGAGGCAGCTCAACATCTAGCTGAACATACTATACTGCGAGCCTCTGTAAGGGCGTCTGACAAGAATATTAGTACTTCAGCAGTGTAAATGTGTAAAAATAGGTTTTCGGGGGTTGAAGTGTATCATTAGAGTATTTTGAGGGGAGCTTCAGTTCTATTATAGTCATAAAAATCATCATGTAATGCACATTTGTGTACCTATCTGTTCGGTAGTGTATCTCAAGCACAATAAGGGAAATAGCTACTCATACGTTTTGCCATAGAGAGTACATAATATTTTTTTACCATACTTGCTGGGAAAATGCTATAAATTGTGGGGTGTTTCCGCAGTCTAAACAGTAAAGTATGTACTGCGTGCGTTATTTTTGACAGTATGTTCGATTGTGTGCAAACAAAGCATGATGAATTATTAACCCCCTTGCGTTCAGTATCATAGGTATCTAAGCAACGCTACATTTGGTAGCAGAGATGTTCTCATTACGAGATATATTTGCAAGGTCGCTTCTTGTATATAATTTAAAATTTCAACACACTGGTGATAAAATAATTTTACGAGCGGTATAGTTGCGAGTAGTGCTACTTGACCGGCTGATTGCCGGGAGGCACAACGCCGCCCGCTGACGCTATTCGCAACTATGCCGCAGTTGTACAATGAACATATTATAAATATGAATATTATAGCAGATTAACCCTAGTATAAAATCTGTAGCGCTTTTGCAATTGCGTAGTTAGATATCTCCCGCTAAATCGCCAACGATGAAAAACATGCAGTTATACGATTTAGGGCAGATGCTGAAAGTTGGTTCTGTTTAACGATTCCGAAGTCTAGGATAATTTCATATATAATGCCTAGTTATTGTGCAAGTGCAAGTAGTTTAGTTTCGAGAATTTTCCTACGATTCACAATCAATTATAGAAATAGAAGACGCTGTTTGCGCCATAAGCTACAGAATACCATAAGTTTTGGCGTACTTCATGATTTTGAGGCACATAAGACGTTGGTGAGTAGCAATTAAGAAATACCATACGTTGTAAAAAAAACCTTGCTATCTACTTCAATTTTACTTTGATATGACTTTTATAAATCAATTTATTGCTAAAGAGCAGAAAATATATTCAAATGATTGCAAAATATCAATATCCTCAACGGACCAGAAAAGGACGCTGTGCATCCACAAATATAATAAACGATGCCTAATAATGACACCAATTTATGAGCACTAAAGATTCGATAGCCAAAATAACAAAACGCCCTAAGATAAACTGTAATGACAGAAAAACCAGAAAAAGTATTTCACCAGAAAGACCTTGCCCAGGGCGATTTCAAACTTAAAATATTCCGACCTTCTCCGAACCAGCAATGTTATGACTAACCGAGACTGGCATTCGATCAGTTACAAGGGAAACTGTAGAACACTGCGGTTCCCTTCCCACACCTGCATGGACAAACCCATTAGTCTCTTGTCTTCTTAAAGACTTCGCAACATTTTGACCGCCCACTCTCTCAGCATCTCAAGAACGTGGACAGGGAGACTGAATTGTCACCAAGACCGAGCCTTAACCTTTTAACCCAAAAAAACTGAAAACGACAAGATAACGCCGTCTCTGTCTTAATGTAATCAGGACGGAGTTTTCCTAACACAAAATCTCCATATGTCTTCGAATGCTGTTGTTTCTGACAGCTAGCAGTCTACGGCTTGGTATTACAGCATACTCACCCTCTCACATTTAGGTTTGGAGCTACTTTGACGAGTCGATCACATTGCTAGTCAAATGACTTTTGACTTTTGGGTACCGAGTGCTACTAAAAATTACGAAGCGGGTATTTGGATAACCATAGAGAGTTATAACTACTGTTAGAGAGAGTATACCGATAACTTTATCATTGGGTGGATATGAAAGCATTGCCATAAGATCTTTTACTTCTAGTAAAGAAGAAATTTATTTTTCCATTAGCATGAGGTTCTTTAGTCTTATTCTTTCGTCTTTCACATTTCTTACCTCTCGTATGCCAATTTAAGAAGTCGCTAATCGTTCAAAATGCTTACCCAATATCCTACGCTTAGTCACGGCCATTGGTATTTTTTTTCCTCTCATTAACTACTCTATTCACCAGTTCTACACTTTCCTACATCTGCAAGAAAACTCATCTCCTAAGATAAAAGTCTAGCACTTCACTTGTTATCATTACAGTTCACTACACACGCACTTACATCTCAAATACCGCGAGCATATTCTGCAGGTTTCTTCCAATTAATGTTCGGGAGTCACTATCATTAGATACAGCTCTAAATTCCACCTTCCTTCAACCAAGGATGTGTTATTTAAATCGATAGATAAGATTGGTTGATATTTAAGAGCTACATGTGTTCTACTCTACAAATGAGCCAATGAAACAATAGTTGATTAATTCTTACTGCTGAAATCTCTTTAGCAACATCGGGTCAATATAGACCAAACTTCTAATTCAGGAAAGTTTGTTTTATGCTTCTATGTTTAGCTATATAATAAAACAGGCAATCCATCGTTTTAAGATGATTTGAGTGAAGGAAGGAATATTGAAGCTTCTTGTTCCTTTAGTAACCTCAGGCTAATGCCTCAATGCAACATTCTTCAGCTAAAATAACGTCTTACCGATTTTATTCAAAGCACAAGACATTTATAATTATTTTAACTTATGGATTGATGGAGGATTTGATATTATACCCAGGATATGTGTGGCTCCTTCAGTAGTATAATAAGAAAAAAGAGATTTTGACGAGATACGTGAAAAATGTCCCACCTGAGGTTGTTCTTTTAATTAGGTATTTTCTCGTCATTTGCCGATTTAAGAACATGAACCAAAGAAGAAATTGTTCCCGTAACCAAAGGTTCATTCCCCTTCATTTAAGTAGAAAAATGGCTCACGCAACTGAAAGAGAACAGCACATTGTTGGGGAAAGATACATGGCTGGTCTTCTCTTACACACCAATAGCAACAGCGCATGATGAAAGAGTGAGTAATTAGATTCGATGAAGAGTACACGAAACGTCATTGCCTCCCTGTAAGTTGCTCTTTTGGGGGTAACGATACAATCGTCGATGGAATAGCAATTCGATGCTTTGACTATATTTAAAATGCAGTATATTCCTTAAAAATTATCACGACTGTATAATCGGAGATTTATTGCGGAAAAGTAAACTTTAAGAGCCTCGGAGGTTCTTCTACCATAATTACATAGCTATCAGCTACGAAATTACTAAATATCAAAAAAGAAAGACATTAATATTCCCGGTAGTTGTCATGCATGCTCATACGCTCACGTATTTTGTGAGGGCAACGTAACCGCTTTCATGAGCGATGCTTCAACAACTTTCCTTAAATGATTTGTATTCCAAGAGTGCTAAATACTTAAATACTGCCGCCACCACACATTTAAATGGCAACGGGCAATTCACTCCTAAATAAGCAACGCATAAAAAAAAATAACATGGAGACATTTATGCAGACGAACATTATTCTTCCTCCTTGAAAATTTTCACGTATTGCGTTTAAAAAATGAGAATACTTCTCGACCTATCTCCTAAATAACTCATTTACTGTAATAAGGATGTCCTTAATATCAATTCCAGCAAACTTTGTTCTGCTTAATCTTACACCACTAAGTTTATCCGGTGGGTGGAGTAAATACTAGGGTTAGATGCGAAAACGAAGGCAGTTTTGGAGCGACGAATGCTTGAGAAGAGGGAGGAGAAGGATCGCCACTTTAATTCCTATGAAGTTAGTAAGGATGAAACCTGAAGTGTAAATAAAGGCCCATTGAGACCAACAAAGATAATGTGATACAAGCAAAGGTAAAAGGGGAGAAATATCAATTTATCAAAATGTATATTTTATGGTGAATGACAGGTTTAAAAAATTCCTTTTAAAAGTCCCTGAGCTAAAAATATCACCGAAAAAATAAATGAATCACAGAAAAAAATTTAAGCTGTGGATACAGTGCTTACCGCAGGCGAGGGAGAGAATTTTAATCTCCATGCAGGTCTACGTTTTTCTTCGCAATTCCTACTTCATTCTAATATTCATTAAACCTAAGGTGCACATGTTCGGGTTCTGGTTAAAATCATTTAGAAAATGCTGGCTCAACTGACGCCGAATTTTTTTCCTCGACTAGCTCGATTTTTCCAAGAATGCTGAGACGCGGGTTATTGCAAATTTACCATTGCCATTTCAGAATATATATATTTCAGCATACAGCTGCCGTCCTTAATTATAACGGCATATTCGATAAAGTTTTAGCTGCCATCCTCGAATAAAATCTTTGCGGATAGTGGAGTTTTTCAGGTGACCATTGATTGAGATCCAATCGAATAAATTTACATCCTCAAGTTGGATAAGAAATCAACTATAAACTTTGATTCTTTAAATGGAAATGGCAAATGTACAAATTCAATTAGATCTTATGCTTAGAGCCCAACCCATGAAGGACTGAATGGAATATCTCCAAATAAGATAATGCATAAAGTGGATAGATGTACATAGGTAAATATAGAAGCCACCGCTTTTTTCTACATTCCTGAGGAAAATCAGGAAAGTATCCTTAACATAATGAGAGAAAATATCGAATTGGATTATCAAAAGTCATTTTCAGGGTTAAGGAATTCCGTCTCTCTTTCTCCTCCTATCTCTCTCAAACCGTTTCGGAGATCACTGACTTAAAAGAGTTCAACCTAAATTGACAATTGACCAAAACTGCAATCCATTGTTTCCAATGAGCAGAAATAATTTTCCCCGAAAAATGAGTTATATAGCGCATGTTAAATTTAGTGGAAAAAGGAGAAAGATTATGCATTTTCACTCTAAAAGTTTGTTTCTATCTCACCAAACGAAGCAATTAAGAGAGCAGTAGATAATGAAAGTCCAGTCACGACTGAAGAAGAGCAATAGATTCACGACCGACTACTCAATGATTCCCATGAACTTCAAGTCCTGACTTTCCGAAATCCCTAGAGCAAAAATACTTCCCTAGGTACCAATAAAGGAAGACAAGTTCTTGAGGAGAATTACGGGATTAGTTGGCTGAAACATTGAAGGAGTAGCGCAAAACTGAGCCATTAGATGACTATTTTACCCCGAGGACAGTGAGAGGGCGTCAAGGGCTTTATTGTCTGCCCTCACCTTCAACACCGATCATCCCTCGCTCTTTCATCTGCATTCTTCGTTGTAACCGAAGGTCGTACGGAACCGGATAGCTTCACAAAAAGAATGACTGCACGGTCGGGCACTTGAATGCGCTCAATCAAAAGTAAGCACGAAGAGAACTCAAATGTAACCAAATGTAACATTTATGTTCGATTGGATTTGATTTTGGGGAGGTGACCGACAACTAAGGCCATTTGCGCCATAGGAGTTAGGTAAGGGAGGAAGGGTGGATAGAAACCCGGCGTCGGCATTAGCCTGCTCTTAACGAAAGGCGCCAAGGGGACCACGGTGTAATGTCTCATCCGACAGACGGAGCACTGTACTTGGAGTGTCCTCCACAAAGCACTCAAGTAGGGATCGGGTTTCCTCTTAAAAACGTTCTCCTCTGCAGGTATTTGAATCCTGGCCGTCCGTATGGTAAGCAAGTACTCCAGCCACCACACCAACCTGATCCCCAATTTTCAAGATCTTCGACTAAATAAAACCAAGTCGTCAGCAAGTATAAACCCATATACAAGCTGCCCTCTCACTTTTGTTTCTAAATGTAGATCTTCCCATGCCACTCCTGTTGATTACCTGACAGAAACATACTCGATATAAAAAAGCGAGGCTACAGTGGGCAACCTTGTCTTATTTCGCTACCTAACCATGGCCGTCCGTATGGTTAGCCAGTACTCTAGCCACCACACCAACCCGATCCCCTTATATTATCTTCTTGACATAAAAGAACAGTGAGCCATGATGGATGACGTTACTTTGCGAAACTCCGTCATTATTAGTATCGAGTATCATAGAAAAGTATTTTCTTCTTCACTAACTAAAAGTAAACTGGTCGGGCAAACTTAAAATTGACACGATGCAAATTTATTACAGAACCACAGATAGGGTTATAGGCAGGTAAAAGGTGGCTAAAAAGGGTAAAAAGGCACAACTCACAAGTTATTAGCATTCTGTGTCATCTTAGTTTATAGAGTTGTAGCTTAGTAATAAATTTGAGTCAATATTTAACAATAAATCCTAAGTTTTAAGATGGTAAAAAATGAATCCATCCCAAATGTATTTTATTTATTCTAAAGAAGTAATAAATGCTACGTTAAATGGCACTTCGATTCTCATATCATATTGAAAGATGATGAAACAAGTGATGAGAATGTCACAGGCATAAGCGTAGACAGCGACCAGAGGGAGAAGTCACAGCTCGGCTCATACCCGAAGGTTTCCGGGCTCAAATGACAGCATAACCCTCGATCTGTATGAACCTACGGCGTGTGGATGTTTGGATGCGAATACAAATTATTGGGCCATATGCTTCTTAGAGACAGCAGACTGCGCAGGTAAGATGAATTTCCCTCACCTAATAACGGCGAAATCTCACGTTACATCTGAAAAAAAGAGATACTTTTTCCTCTACGATGATGTCAACCTTCGAGTTGAAGAATGCACTCAAAGGCTACCTCCAATTTGACCGAATCGAAGCCTGAAATTTGATATTTATAGCGGCCTGGTAACCAATTAGCCCATATCAAACGCCAATTTCTCTTTCTCTATTCCCATTACCCAATAAGTTGATTTTATGGTGCTACGGGGCGGAAAAAAATCATAAATTAAATCCTTATAAAAGTTATCGGCCAGGCTGGAATAAGCATAATAGTGTGCAACTCTCTTTAGGAATGGACGAAACTTCTATACAGTAACGTATCAAGGTTTTCGACTTCGTAGTTTAAGTATTCCGACCGTTAGAGAAGCCTTATGTACTTGAGGCACCATCTAGGGATTGTTTCAGTTCGATTTAATTCTATTCCCAGAATATGTGTGAGTATTGCCGTAGACAAGGGTGTGATTTGGCTCCAAATGAAATAAAATACTTTCATATAATAAACTGAAGTGGTTTGATATTAACGAAATTATTCGAAAAATATGGGCCATTAAAAGTACTTTCTAACACACAATTACAATACTCCTTCATGTATTCTACCAGCTCATTGTTGGGTTTTTAGACAGTCCTTATCCTAAAATCAAATGTTCTGGAAAATCATCACGTTCTCTATCCTTTAAATGTCCTACCCTTATTCGTCTCATTATATTGCCCTCGTGAATTTCTCATATAATTTCCCTATTTTTAGTGCGACAAAAAATTTAATTGTTTTCCTTCCTCTTCCACGCCTTTCTAGACCTCCTCCCCTGCATTACCCTCTTTTCTCCCACTCTCCTTTACCCCTCCTTTAAAATGTCCTTCCATCTCTTCTGCCTTCTCCGAGACCAAATTTCCCTCCTCTTAAACCATACTCAACATCTCGTTCGTCCTTTTCGCTATTCAAACCCACCCTCTCCATCCTTCTCTAAACCCACATATTTAACTTCTCAAGTCTACGGACATCCTCCCGTCTCAATGCCCAAGTTACTGACACATACAGCGCCACGCTCCACATGAGATTTTATCACCAGCCTTTTCTTTGCATAATTATCAGGGCCGCCGCTCACCACTTCCATCCTCTATGAAAATGCTCCTTTAGCCATGGAAATTCTACATCTTATATCCCTAGCACTTAACCCAATCTCCTCCAAAATTCTACCCAGATACATAATCTGCTCAGCTGGCTCTAATCTGTACCCTCCCAACCTTATAATCAACTCCACCTTTTCATTCCTTGAAAATCTCATAATTTCATCCTATTGAGGCCACTTTCCACGGTACATTTTATTGTACAAACGAATGTATGAACTCTTGCATGAGGAAAGGTGTATCGGGTAAAGTGGTAAATTGCATGTTTGTCTGAATGACTTAACGAAAAATAGAGCCTGCTCTAATAAATGATAATACCAACTATGTTTCAATCCACAGATTTACTTTTATTGGTACTACTAAGTTCGACGCTTCTGCGTAATCTTCAGTACAAGTTTCTCAAACCTTGGTCACGGTATATATATGCTGAAAAGAGAAAGAAGAGTGGGGAGGAGGAAGAATGGGGGAGCCGGGGGTGAATAGGAAGGTGATGTGTTCAGAAAAAGTGGTGTAAGGTTGTTGGTTGGTAAAAACACACAGCGAGAATTTAAATCCTTATCTCAAGTGCATGAAGATGCGTCAATAGTGAGGTTTGGTCATCGTGTATGGCCTGCTCTATTTCCATTCAGTTTCTCGTACATTCTATGATACAATTCGTTTGTACAATAAAATGCACCATGTAAAGCTCATGGCTCATTTTTATCCCATACCTTTTGAATTGCGCCTCAAACGTATTCATCATTGACAGTATCTCCCTAGCTGACCGATGATTGATCATCTACAAATCTCCCTCACTTCAGTTGATCCCCTCCGAACTTTATTCCTTCCACCATCTCACCCATGCCTCTCATATTATTACCTCTGGATTAACGTCATTAAAAGGCAACGGCGATAGCGGGCACCCCTTCCTCTCTCCCGTCCAATCGCGGCTCACCCCGATTCTCCTTCAGACACCCTAACCTGCGCCCTCTGTTCATAATAAGATTCCGGCTAAGACGCCGGTTCCTCCCTTTGACGACTTATTTCTTCAGCACATCCATCAATTTTGCCCCCACTGCCTTGTTAAATTCCTTCTTAAAATCTATAATGCAAGCAAAAAAATCCAACTCAGAAAAAATTTAACTACTTACAGCTGTTACAGGTTCAGTTACCAGCGACCAAGAGGTTGGAAGGAGGTCTGGTTTAAAATAAAAACATGAAAACAAGGAAGTGGGCAAATAGGTGTTCATCGAGCTATTCCGTATTCGAAATAGATAATTTAAAAATAAAGTTAAAAATTTTTCATCACCAAGGATTAACGCTCTTTTTAATCGATATCCTGTACTCATATCCATTTTTGAATGCACATTCTCTTGAATTATTTCTTCCTATGTGTAATGGATGATGGCCATTCCACAGGTCACAAAATTATTTTCTATTAATAAGCGGTGAACAAATTAGACGCGAGAGTCACAATTTACAGAACGTTTTCATTTATTTTTTGCATTCGCAAATGTAGTTAGTTATTATGGTAGGTGACCGAGGACTGAGGCCATTTGCGCCAGTCAGATGTATCACAGTGAAAGTATTATTTGTGGTACGGAGGAGGAGAGTTGAAATCGAGCGCCGACATTAGCCTACTCTCCAGGAAAGCCACCGATATTCCGCACCGTTTAATATTTCATAAGCGATGACGGAGGGCTGGTTTTGGACGACACGTAATATTTATGAATGAATCACGAAAAAATCTCTGCAGATATAGCTTTAGCCCTCACGATGGAAATCCTGGATCTACTCTGGCCAATACAGATCCCGGCCGTTTTGCACCGAATTAGCATTCAAGGTAAAAGTGAGCCAATTACAATACGAATGGCAAGTGACCCTCAGATTCTTAATGTTTGCAAAAAAAAGTCATGAATAACAAAATTAAGACCACATTTAAAAAATAAACCTTGTCTTAGACCAAGGGGACTTTCATAATGATGCATAACTATGGTTCAGAGACAGGAAGGGTGTAAGACTAAGAAATAGCGAACATTCCACCATCATTTAATATTTTTGATGATGGCAGAAATTCACTATTTCATTAGGATGCCCAAATAGGGACCAGAAAATGAGTCACAGATAGCAAGACGAGAGCGGTACACTAAAATAACAACTGGGCGCATTATGTGTTCATGTTATGCATTTCCGTATTTGTTATGCAGAAATTGCATAATGCTAGGAGTTACAGAAAAATTATACAACCAGAATCAAGAGGCGTTCCTAGCAATGTAAAGCCCATAAATATTAGTTCAACGTATGCCGAACTACTGGAAATTTATTCACTAGAAAATCATCGTTAGAAAGTTGAAAGGAGTGTCATTCAACGCAGTGGTACAGCTAGTGGCCCCGATAAATCAATTCTAGCCATATGAATCACCAGACAATACAACACACCAATTATGACGGAAGGTGGATTACATACTTTCTGCAGTGTTTTACCTTCGCAGTGTTTACATTCATACCACTAAAAGATGAACAAAATAGCAGAGCTAAATGTATCATTATCTCTCATATCATACCTCTTCGCACTCCCTCTTTCGCAAATAAATTAATTACATTTTCTGATACATGCTAATGCGGTTCCCTGAAGGAAAAATATTAAGCATTTTGATTACGATTCATTTTCGTTTTTCACTACATTCCCCCTGGAGGCTGACAAATTTCCCTGAAATCGATAATAAGGTAAAAGGAGAGATCAGGTCAGAATGGTTTAAGTTGAATAGACGTACATATAAAATGGTTCTAACAATAAGTACAGTTGAGAAAGAAGAAATAATTCCGGATAGTAATGCCAGGACAACCTTTTCGTCGCAAACCTATCAATGTGGACATGCTACCACATATTACTATCACACGCCTGCAGCAATCTACTGTAGATTGATAAATGGCTTCAGTATTTCAGCTTTACGATACATCAAAATATTAGCTTTTTCCAGAAACAGAATCTATAAATATTTGCACCATGGTAATGGAATTCTCCAAGGAAAAACATTTGGCTTGACAGGGATCCGAACACGGGTATCTGAATAGGCTATCAGTTGAGATGGCCAGTTACAAAAGCAATCCATCTTAACTCGCGGTGAATTTCAGCGGGGGTTCATGGGAACTGGATGTACTCAAGTCCATATTGCAGCGAAGGGAAATTCACGGCAAATTTCATCCACGGGTTTTTGGACAAGCTCGCTTGATAGAGTACCACATCATTATAGCACAATTCCAGTGACTGGAAAATTAAAGGAAGAGTCTAAAAAGGCTATCTCGAATTCCTCTCTTACACAAGAGGCGCAACGCTGGGCATTTTAATAGGTTGAAAGACAAATCGCCAAAAACTTGCTATTATTTAAAAGATTCTGTTACTGTAAAAAGATGTATATGAATAAAATAGGCATACCAGAGAGCAAACTTTTCCAACTGCCAGTTTTTCATCCCGCCAGTAAGTAACTGAATGACGTCACATTCGTGTTATTTATCCTTTGAAACATACAAAACATTTATCAAATTTTCGTTTGATTAAAAATGAGGAGCTTGACACCATTACACTACACCTTACAGTCCGTCCATCTCGAAGTGCGGTGCAAAATGACGGCATTCATTTCCACTCCCTATTCTTTTAGTTTCACAGTTTGGGAGGCCGTCTGTTGCATTGGGTAACCGTCCAGATCCTGAGGCCCAAATTAACGATTCATTACAGCAGTGCAGCGGTATTCAACCTCTTTAGGTTTGCTCACCATTCGGTCACCCATTATTGCATTGTTTCTCGTGCATAGGTATAGCAACTTACATTTTTATTGCCATTCAAAACTTGTTGCTGCCATATACTCAGCTTTTTTTTCGAGAGCTCTGTCAAGCACGTGCTCCGCAGTGTACACCAATTGGTCGGAAACTGCTACGAACATCTCTGCACCATTTTCAGCATCTTAATCCCTGGTTCGGTTATTTAAGCAGATCATGCCTCTTCCAGCGGGATTTCACGAAGTTAGATGTTTTAACCGCAATTTTTCCACCAATTAGCTTTTATCCTGGATTTATTAAACCACAGAGAGAAATAGTAGAGGACTTGTATTCCAGGTTGTACCCGCTGCCCTGGAGTGAGCCACTCGCTCATCAGCGGTAGGGTTATCAGCAGGAGACCAACATACGTTCTCTCAGCAAGATGACAAACCACCCTGAGGGCATAAGGGCGTCCTCCGCCTTTTCCCTATAGTCCGGCGACTTCGCACATCTTTACACCCCACCCATGACCTATTCGGCTCAACCCTCTCTCTCTCTCACCCTTTCCAACCCCATCCCCCGCCTCAATCGAAAACACCGCAAACGAGTACCTTCGCCACATTCCAATTATCTCCTCCCATCTCATCCCCTCCACTCGCCTCCCGAGTCCATAGCGTCCACATATGGGGCGACACCTCCGACAACTCGCGGAGGTGCCCTGGTCGGTCACGTGACCATCCTCTCCCCCCACCGGGAGCCACTCCAACCCTGTCCAATGCGATAACTCCCCTTTCTCTCACCCCCTCCCCCCCTAACCCCACCGTGTCCAACCCTGGGAGGACACAGCACACCCCTTTCGTCGACGGAGTATATAAGACGACCGCGGCCCTTGATGGACACCCATTACATCTCCTTGACGAGGATCTTCTCCGACACCCGAAGATAACCAACAACCAACGGTCAACATGAAGGCAATGGTAAGCCTCGACGGAAGAACACTCGTTCTCACACGCTATTCTCGCTCTTATTTAACGGCAGGGAATATCAGTTCAAAATTTTCAGGCTTAACGATGTGACCTTTTTTTAACTTCGTAACATAACGAATGCACATTTTAAACGACAGAGAAAAAAATGTATCTTTCCACTTAAATCTAAATAATTTTAGATACAAGACACAACAAGTTTCAAAGCTTAAGCGCCATCTTCAGGAACAAGGTTCGTTATATTAATCCATTCATGAATGAATAACGAACTTTGTACCTGAAGTTGGTGCCCATGCGATAAAACTAGTTCTGTCTTTAAATAAACAATAATTGAATAGAAGTAGAAAGATGCCACATTTTTCTTTCTTACCTAGGGAATATCAGTTAGAGCACTGTTCTTTTTTTTAAAGCAGGAAAGTGTCAAGATTCATTGAACTTATCAATTAGGAGCAAAACTTTATACTATTTGTGCTATAGTATTGAGAGATTGGGGATTGGGTTAGTCTGGAGTTTTGAGAACCAGATCTCATTTGGGCTTGAGCTGAAGTTTTCAAACTGATGGACATTTTTAATGTTCCCCGATACTAAATGGGAGACAACAGGAAGAGCGCTGATAGGGACAATACTCCGCCGGTCAGGCAGTACATTCAGTTGTAGATATCCAGGTCTAATCGGATATGAGTAGGCAAGCGCTGACGCTGGGCTTCTCAACAGCCTTCTTTCAATCCACGAGGAAAGCTTCCTTTAGCTTCCAATTCAAATAACTTCCATAACAAAAATGACCACGTGTGTCAGTCTCTAAACTAAACAAACCACTAATTGGAGAGCTAAATGAGAAAAACGTAAAGAAAGAATACATTAACCTAAACATCAAAGTACTACGGTTGCAGTCTTGAGCCATAAATTCTGAACTCCAACTAAATATTTAGCAAAGACTAATTGGTGTATGACTAGATGCTAGACATGCCGCATATCTACAACTTATTTGTGTTATTCTATGAAAGGAAACGGGAATAATTTCCGCATCAGACTGTTGGTGACTCTTACGGTATTATTCCTTCACAGTTATTTTACTCAACAATTCAGGTATCAAATCAGAAATCATTCTGAAACACTTTGAACCGATCGATAGAATTTGAATCGAATAATATATAAAACGTTTCTCTTTTCTAGTAAATAAATGGATACTAAGTAAGATATTCATTTAAACTAAGCCATAACTATTTAGAGTTCAGAGTCATTAAAAATAAGTTCCCAAGGTTGAAACTCGTCATAAACAAAGGCAAAAATTTTGCAGATGCAATATATACTATTACCGTTTATATATTTCTTTCTGTGGATACAGTAAATACTGCGAGTTATAAATGCGCCAAAATTGGACTCCATAGTCGAGTAAGATCCAAATTAATTGTCAGACCTTTTAGGAAAAAAACGAGTTTTGGATATATATATATATATATATATATATATAAAGTAATATTACATACTTTTTAGCATAATTTACCCTCCAAAGATAATAAACATGAGCTGCTAGTTCAATTCAGTAAATTAAAGAATGACACGCTTTTCAGATGCCATTTCCATAACGAGAAGAGCAATAGAAATTTGTAAATCATTTTAGGCCGCAATAACGAGTGAAAGTACCGTTACATAGATTAGTAGACTCTTTATTCATACAAAATATAGCCCTTTAAGCAATAGTAAACTACTCAAACCAATCCAATCAAATTTTACAGGTGGTTAATTATTTAAGTCTTGATGCAAATTTCAACATTTATGACGGTATGCGCGGTGACAGGTGGTATTTCCAGATACCTCATATGTAGGTGAGAGGACAGGATTGAGTGAGTTATCGTTGGGGCGCAGGGAGGAGTAGGGGAAGAGAGTTAAGGGATGGGCGAGGAAGACGAGTCATTTAGAAAGGCATTCGCGATTCTTGCTGCTTGAATATTTCACTTCATCGGCGAATTCGCTCTCACAGTCTAAGTGTAGAATTGAATAATGTACAGTAAAATTTAACCGCATTTAAAAGAACTCAGTGCCCGAGTCGCCGAGGACAGGTCAAGTCCATTTTGACTTTTATATCAAAATATATATATACAAGAGAAAACCGTGACTAGTTAAAATAACATAATATCAAAATCCATATCTATAGAAAACTTCAAATTTGTTGAAATGTTTTCTGGAGCCGTAAAATCTACGTAGATTTTAGATAACTTTTTACATTCCGTTATCCTACTTCATTTTTATTTATCCTCATTTCAAGGTAAACTATCAGCTAGAGGTAAAACATATAGTATAGATTTAAGACTGAAGGTAAATTAAAGTAGGTGCAAAGGCTCTCGTGGAGTAAAGAATATGCGCGCTACATTAGCAGATTTTTTACGCTGTAGATTCATTGCTAGCAACACTGTGACCTTATTACGTGCGCTGAAACTCTGGTAAAACTGTTGCCAGTTGTACAACAACAAAAGTGGTTATAACTGTACCGTACAGCCTTCTCAATATTACATACCAACTCAGTATCACCCTGAAATTCGCATATTATGAAAAAATTATATTCCCAAGAAGTCTGTCGTGTTGCGTCCGAGATATGGGGATTCACAAAAAAAATCTATCCACACCGCTCTCTCTCCACAGTTGCTTCTCCTTTTCACCGTCGCTGTGGCCAGTGCTCAGATCAGGGGCAGGGCCCCCGCACCACCAGCGTCGCGATATCGGCCGGCGAATCCTCCACCTCCTTCGGTCGCCGGTCGCGGTCCCGCACCCAACCCCAACATCATCCCGATCGTGAGGCAGGCGCAGGATGTGGGCTTCGACGGAACCTTCCAGTACAGGTAACAATTTTATCCCTCAGCCCTTAAAAACAGCCTCCGATGTCTTGCCAACGGCGCCACATCACAAACAACGCCTTCAAAGCAAATGCCCTGGACGGCAAAAAAAACAGAGCAATGCTCACACCCGAATGAACTGACTGCATATGATCAGGTGAGGACTTCATGGCCGTCGCCGCTATCAAGTTAAAAAATGCAACCAAGCTTGATTTCCTTCAGTTCACAGTCCTCTCTAAAGTAAGGGAACAAAATACGGACAAAAAGGAAAATTCGATTAATGCAAAGTAGCGCAGTCAAACTAAATTCACGGAAACGTTAGAGCAGGGTAACGTAAATGGGATTTCGAGAAAAGCAAAGCGCATCTATTGAACCTTGGCAAACCCCTCAAAATTTTGAAAACCTGAAAAAAGTACAAATTAATAGTATTCTCACAGCTTTTCAATTGTTTTTATCATCACTAGGATACGATTTGAGACATGTTCCGATGAATTCTACTCTATTAATTCTCAATAAAAAGTAAATAATTAACCAACTATCGAATCTTGCGTCAAAAGAACTCAAATATTGGTCTAAATATTTTGAGACATGCCAAATCCCTCGCAATAATGCCGCCACCAGACTTTTAATAGGGTGCGCTTATACATAAGTCGATTTCTTTAATTTATATTCGACAATATGATGCTCGAAAAATCCCAAGGGGAAAAGTAATCTACCTTGACCGTGACACGGAACTGGATCTGCGATGTCTTAACAGGTACCTTAGCCAGTTAATCTAACGTGGTTTCTCACCCCTCTCTCCGCCGTCCCTGTATTTTATTGACTAAGAAATAAGATGGGAAAAGTTGGTCCCGGTAATGGCATTTGCTGCTCAAGGGATTTACCGCACATCACTTTCATGGACACTTGCGAGTAACTCCGCAGCCAATATGAGGAACCTACTGCCATTTTAGACGCAGTAGGTATTTAAATAAATAATTTAAATTAAATTCAAAGTAGTAACTCTTAGACAGCCGTAACTGGGAACGAACGAGAGTGCGCAAAAAGATAGCAAAAAATAAATAATAATTTACAGTCTTTATGGAAGTCTACATAAATGGTTTAAAACTATCGATAACTTTGATTAACTTGAAGAAAAGGAACAATGAAGTAGGAAGAGGTGTGGAAACTTCATGAAACATTATGATTTGTAAAGGTATTGCTTCGCCACATCGTTCCAGCTCGAATTATATGAAAGGTATGATTAGGCAATTTAAAATTAGCAAACAGTAGTAACAATTTCAGCTATTACCTAAAGAAGTCCGTTTTCTAAAGAGGGTAACGCCACAATAACAGCTTAAATACATCCAAAATAATATATTATCACGACACTTTACTTTTTACGTAATCTGCCGTATGTTTAGCCTTTTTTGACACAAGTATCACGAGTGCCACATTTTGGTGGCAATTTTCATCTCTCCCATACGTGACAATAAATTAACTCTCCATTATTGTTTTCTGAATTCTCTCTCTTATGACAGCTTGTTTATCTTCTGACGAAAAACTTCAATCCAATAGTATGTTTATTTTCGTTGCTCCCTCAAACATTTACTCACATTTTAACATGTTATAAGACCACTTAAGCCACCTTATGTTGATTTTTGTCAGTAATATTCTTTCCTAACGCACCATTTGCACAATATATGAGAAAATAATGGGAATGATAGCAGATGAGAGATCTGCATTCAAAGCTGTTATAATTCTCTCATATTTCCACTTTTCTTGCGAGCTTGCTTTATTTCTTAGGGTTAAGTTGAAGGGGGTAGCCTTAGTAAGTTTAAATCCTCATCTAGTAAATATTCTTAAACCTTCAGAAGTAAAATTCAACTATGTGAAAATTTTAAAGATAATTAAAGCATTCATTTAACTAATTAAAGTAAATTGTCTAAACAAAAATACATCCAACTGCTGAGCGGCCATAACCACTATGTGTCAAGTTTCCTCGTTTCCTTCATCCTTATCCACCAAATTATAAGAGTTCAACGGCATTTTAAATCTTTTGCCGAGCTCTTGACCCTATACCGCAATATTTTGCGTTTATGAAAATTACTTAAACATTCTAAAGAAACAAAATTTTGTCTTGCAGCTACGAGACCGCCAATGGAATAACGGTCCAGGAGAAGGGATACCTCAAAAACCCTGGAGTCAAGGATCAGGAGGCTCAGGTAGTTGAAGGCTCATTCTCATACCCTGGCCCCGACGGCCGACCCCTGACCGTCCGATACTACGCTGACGAGACAGGGTTCCACGCAGAAGGCGACCACTTGCCCGTACCCGTCAAGGCTTAAAAATCTGACACCATTTATCCCTCTCCGAAAAAAAGAAGTACTCGAAAATGAATAAACATCCCGAGTCGAGTCACGATAACCATCCACCCTCGGAGAAATCGAAAAAGGAGCCGCAGACCCAGTAGCGACGGGAGGCACCGCAATATAATGATGTCGCAGTCCACGAGTCACCGGCACGGACGGCTGTTGCGGGTAACGACCGCCCGGGAATCCTACTTAACACCCGTAAAATCTTTCCTTTTCTAAACTGTGACGCGAAGCCCATGTGATGCTGTTCTGTGAACAGTCGGGGCTGGAAGCCACAAAACTGTCTTCCCCAATGCCAGTCTTGCATGTAATACCTTGCACAATAAACATAAATGTTTTTTTGCAAATTTTTTTTTAATATTAGGGATATTCCACTTTACAGCAGTTTCCCTCCACAAACCCAACACATTTATCTTTCCATAAGTAGGGTCCACTCATCAGGTCCATCACCCAATCCCCACCAGTCTCTATCAAATGCATCTTCCATATCCCACCCCCTCCTATCCATTTCCTCCCTCACTCCATCCCACCATGACTTCTTGGGTCTTCCTCTTCTCCTTCTGCCTTCCGGAACCCATTTTAGAGCAAGTTTTGGTATTCTTTCATCCTCCATTCTTTGGACGTGTCCATAACATCGTAATCTTCTTCTTCAATAGTCTCCACTACATCCTTCTCTACCTCCATGATTTATCTTATCTGCTCATTTCCAACTCTTTCTATTCTTGATTTCCTAGCCGACCTCCGCCAAAAGTCCATTTCAGTGGCTCGATATATTTTTTCCGAATAATATTTCAATATTTCCTGTAAAATGTCTCAGATATGAGATAAGAATGAGATATCATTACTGGGGATTACATAAAAAATATCTATGAACAAAAAATTTGCGGGGAAAAGTCGAGAAAAATTTTAATGGTCCTTGAAATAATGTGAACCACATCAATAAATAAGAATTAAAAGAAAGTGATTAGTATTGGTCATGAAGAGATAATAGATGACAATAGAATTGCCAAGTTGATTGCCAATTGAACATTGAATCAGCTGAAAGGAAGTAAGTAACTTGGACAGCTGTGGTAGCGAAGGTATAGGAAGGCCAACTTATACTGATTCTGGAACTAGAGAACACGCATATAAATTCTAGAATGTAACAAAGTCAACAACATGATTCCAGGAGGGTATATGCAAGATATTCCTCTCACTACTACACGCCCTGTTTTAAATATTAAAAAAAACTTATTGGGTTTTCTTACAGGGAAACCTCCTTCTGAAGCCAAAAAATTAGAAGGATTGAACGTGTATCCGAATTCGTCACTTAATTTCATGAGCTCTATAGCGCTACATAACAGCTGTGTCCCATAAGATCCTCTTAGGCATGTTACAGCTCCAAAATTCTGAAACGCTTGGAACATTACCAATTCCAGAATTCATGAATGAATGTACATACTTAGGATAAGCTAGAACAACGAATTAAGATTGTTCTCTCTCCAGTAGCAAAATGAGTAGGTAAGTGATATAATAGGATGACTGAATCACTAGTTCCTACTATGAAAGAACGATCAAGGTATCATCTGCTGATCCTCGCCAAATCTATGAAACAGTATTAAGTAACCAAAATTTCCTGGTACTCCAGCTTTCACGAAATAAATCCATACCAAAAAATCCGTGGCCACACAAGCTAAATATGCTCACATAGTGAGATATCTTAAGTTTTTCAAGAAAACGAGAATTACCTTTCAGAATAAATATCAGGGAGCTACTGCACCTTGTTTACATGACCAAATGACCTTACTTTCGATAATGATATCATATGGAGCATATAGTTATATGTAGTCTATCACAAAATATGATGAGCAAAGACTAGAGGATTACATTATGAAGTACGTATAGAGCAATTACGTCTACATCTACATACCCTGCAAGCCGCCGCATGGGCGAGTGGCATGGGCTGTCCACTTATCATTTCAATCATCATCGCCTAACTTTCATATAATAGTTTTTAGTAAATATCAAACGGTTCACAGAAACCCTTTCACCCTAGAATAATAACCCTTTCCTCCCACTACTTTTAAGGTTAAAAGACTAATATTTGTTCAAAATGTATGAAAAATCTACTATCACTCATGAGGTAATGAGCAGAAGAAACATAGCATGGTGCCACTAAAACTTACCCAGTATATTAAATACATTTTTTAATCTTACTTCCCACTCGAATTGTTTATTCCAACAGGTTGTTGAAACATAGAAAAGATTTTAGGAGATAGAATTTCCGTGGGTCCTCCCGATATGACATATAAATAACTAGTAAAACTATTCCAGATATTCGTTTTACAGAGCTTTTTTATGACTCCTTATTTGTTGAAGCCACCAACTGAAGGCAAGTAATGTTTAGAAAAAATAAGATTGGAAAATATAAAAAATTTTTTTTTACACAACACTCAGAGATTTTGAGTAGTATTCAGTTAATTAAGAGATCTGTAATCATAAATAAATGAATTTTTCATTATTTAAAATAATATTCATAGCAAAAATATAGCAAAACAATAATTTATAACAATAATAATAATTCAGTATAATAAATTCATAAATAAATAATGAACATCCTTAAATTAAAATGATGCTGAAGAAAAAGTGATCAATAGCACCAGAACAATTTAAAACAAAATCAATGAGTAACACTTTTTGAAGCCTATCAAATGATCAACGAGTCAAAGAGTTAAAGGTGTCACATTAAAATGTCGACTTTCCACTCACTGGTGATATAAAGAAGACTCAGAAAAACTTGCAAATCAAGTACTTCCGGTGGCATCATTGCGTTTGATCAAGCAAATACACAAAGAAATAGTACAGTGTTTTGTTGTTCCCGAGTCTGAAAGCGAATTGTTTCGAAGGGAAACACGAAAATCAACAGAATTTGAAGAATTGAAATAGGGAATGAGCGAGATCCCGAAAGTTCGGGAATTCCCGACTTTTTAGACCTTCCCGAAACTTGAGACAGGAAAGGTATTTCCCGAAAATACCACTTCGGAAAACATATTTTTTCTTTCATGACTTTCCGCCTTTAATTGTGTAAGCAACACCACACGGTAGGATAATTTTACCACCCTATAACTATCCAAGCAGTACCTATACATACTCGTCTCGATGCATTTGTAGTAATTTTACACAGATAAATTTGCGAAGTCTTGTAAGAACTTCGGCCGTATCGCGTATATTTGTGAAGTATGATGGTAAATTTTCAAGTTTGTAGTATTTTCCCGCAATGCATATGACCACAGAAAGGATAAAAAAATCGAACATGCAAACACGAGTAACATAAAAGGGCGTGTGATTCTTTAAAACTCGTCAATTAACCATTTAAAGTCTTGAAATCCATTTCAAAGAAATTGTTGAACATGACCAATCGTTTTAATATAAATAGGTAAAAGTTGCAAAACATGTAATGATAAGTCGCACTTACTTTATACGTGTAAAATTGAAAGAGATCGTTCATAGTTAAGTATTTCCGCGTTGTAACCTGATCAGTAATTACTGAAATAGCAATAAAAGAGTTCGAGAAGCATGTAAATGCATACATAGCGATTGCATAGGTTGAAGTTTAATGTTTCGTTGCACATTTTGAACCCCTTTATGAGAAGTAAGTAGTAGAGGAATGCGGGTCCGGGCACAGCACATTTCTGCCTAACCTCAAGGGGCAGGGCATCCATCTTGAAAACTATCGATATATCGCAAAAGTCGCACTCTGATTGGTGCACGTGACCACAAAAGTGGCGCCGCGAAGTGGTAAAAAGGGTGAATTGAGGTAAGATTGGGTCATCCATGTTGAAAATATCGATATATACCTCCGGGGGTCGAGTCGTCCATCTTGAAAATATCGATATATCGCAATAATCGCACTCTGATTGGTGCACGTGACCACGAAAGTGTCGCCGCGTGGCGGTCAAAGAAAGAGGTGAAGCCGGGTCGACCGTCTCGCGAAAAAATATCGATATATATCGCGAGCGTCGCATTCCGGCGTGGGGGGAGGGGTCGGATCCGACCGGAATCACCAACGCGGCGCGTATTTTTAAATTAAAGTAAACCTTGTCCTGGGAATGTAATAAGAAATGAGAGCAAGGGTAAGAACTTTTTTTTATACTCTTTTTTTATTTCCGAACAAGTGTATACAGGCAATTTAGTACACTAACATTTCATCTTCAATTTTAAGCACAAACTTTATCACTCGTAGACGGGTGCCCTTGATACAGTCCGTAATACCGTATCTCACTTGGGATTCTTTGTGATCCGTGTAACACACTGGTTTTCCTCCATCAACCTGCACAATCTCACCACCTCCACCTTTTGATACTACGTAATCACCTAAGCATTTAGATACACCTTTGACAACACGCCTTCCATCGACTTCGGTTCTCTCTGGAACACGTCCTCCGATGGGTTGTGGATCTGGCTTGTAGGCCTCGTGTACATCCAGCCAGATGATGGGAAGCTGCTCCTCGGCTTTGCTTTGTTTCTCCGGATCGGTGATATCAGACGCGAGGGTAATGTTGAATCTCTCGACCGTCCCGTTTCCATTTTGGAAGCCGGAGAATGTTACCTCCTGACCAACCACATCAAACTCTCGTTGCTGATGTCTAAACACGCAGTAATAGTAGTACGCTTTAAAGCTGACAGTCAATGAGAAATCGGTGTTGCAGATCTTCAAAAGATCTCTGGGGATAAAAACGTCATAGGTGTCCCCGTTGGGCTTTCTCTCCACCCGCAAGTATTCATTTCCCAGGCGAGCTGTGGGGATCTTCTGTAATGCTGCGACTTTAGAATTCATTTCGCTGCGTGCTCACTTCTCTCTTAGGACGTATAATGAGCACGCAGTCATCTGCAGGCTCTTATATATCGTTGGGAAGGGAATGATGGCTGTAAGGAAGGGGAAGGAGGGAACACTGTGAGAACAGCTGCGCAGTTGCCGTCTCGTGGGAATCTTATCTTAACCGCAGGTGGCCGGAAATGGGTGTGGTTGAGACTCAAGCGAGGCAAGAGTATCTGGTGACAGAGGAAGGGGAAGGAGGGAACACTGTGAGAACAGCTGCGCAGTTACCGTCTCGTGGGAATCTTATCTTGACCAGATGTTGGTATCTTAACCGCAGGTGGCCGGAAATGTGTGTGGTTGAGACTCAAGCGAGGCAAGAGTATCTGGTGACAGGTCGGGACTTGTTCTCAAGGTTAAAAATGTTACTAAATGAAAGGCATGGATGAAATAACAAATTTTTAATTTATTCACATATGAGATATACAGAAATAGAAAAAAACACTCTTCTTTTTGACAATATTGAGATTTCATTAAACATTTTTAAATAGTTAAAAATCTTCCTTTTCTTCAGCTTTCAATTTTAGCATCAATTTGTCCTGAGAAACATTACTGCAAATCCATTTTTTCAATCTAGAACAGTTTTTCACAGCGCACGCGAACTTATCCGTTTCGTGACATGCTAATGAGCAATTACCCCCCAATGGTTTAAGACACTTCAAAGAGGGTACATTTAAAAATTTTTCAACTTCGAATACATCGCGATTTAAAACTTTCGAAAGGAATTTACATTTTTCGATACCCTTTGCAAATAGATAATCGTAAGTCCAGGTTACTTTTTTAAGGATATTACGCAATTCTCTATACGGTGTGTCTCCCACATCAGCGGGTATTCCGTGGTGATGTTCTTGCACCCAAGTATTTTCATAGTGCACCCAAGTATTTCCATAGTTCTCAACCATGCCAGAAGGTAGCTGGAACACCCACGACTTGCGTAGGTCATGTCCGAGACTCTCAATGGCCAGTTCTCTGACTATGAATTCATTCGCACCGCTATTCTTCCTCACTAGAGCTTGAAAGTCTAATATTAACGCGTTGACGTTAACGCGGCCCAGCGGGTAAACTCTAGGATGGCGGTGCATTATATCCTGGGAATCTCACTCTCAAGACGTTGAATTGTTCGTCACCGAAAGTGATGCACACCTTTTCGATGCCCGAATCTTTCAACGCCTGAGTAATCTTGTTCAGATGACCGACTACCAAATCACCCGATTGGGTGACTGCATCAAGAGCCGAATCAATCTGATCGAAAGAGTTTACCAATGCCTTCCAATCGCTAGCTTTTAATGATACGCGAGTATTCTTACTCCCCAAATTTACGTGAGGTTTACCAAAATATTTCACAAATTGAACGGATGAGTCCACGTACGAAGGAATCACTGATGTTTCAAAATAGGCAGTAACGGAGGAAGTGAAGTTTTCTAGGCTAGTCCACTGTTCCGGGCTGAGTCTCGCTGTTTTGCTCGAAGAGGAAATCTCCACGCACGGGGTAGCCGACTCCGTCAACCAACCGATGTGCACGCTCTTGGTCTTACTCAGCTCCAGGGATGTCCGGAGTAAAGGGATGATAGATGATGAAGATGTTGTCGGGCTGGAGGATGGAGATCGTCTCCTCTTCTTCACTTGAGACTGCTGCATTCTTACTGATGTTCGTGAGACTTTCACTGTGCTTATATAGTGGTGGGCAGTGAAAGGGAGGGGGGAATAGATTATATTGTACCACGTTTTACTAGAGCACGATCTACTAGAGCACAGCACTTTTGCGATGCTGGATGACATCTTCTCTTGCGTCCAAGTCTGAACTCTCGTTGGAAGAGTTTTGCAGCGATGCAGTCGTTAAGTACAGGTCGGTGAAATAGGGATGGGAATTTTGAAATAGGTTTGCGAGTGACGGACTTGAAGAGTGCATACAGACAACAATATTCCCCACAAAGATCTGATTTATAATTTTGCAGTCGAACTGAATTTGAAATTACGGTGAAGGGTTTCAGAAAGGTGATAATGTCCTTGACTGATGGAGGAAAAGCATAAGAGTCGAAATACTCTGCACGTTTTTTAAATATACATACTGCAACCCAGTGGGTTCCTGACTCGTGTGAAGGGTCGAAGTTAATTATATAAATTCCGCGTTTAGGACGACTTGGAAGTTGATCCGATGGGAATACCCCTCTAAATTTGTGTTTAGTGCGAGGATCCTGTGATAAAACGTCATCGATATCATCCGTTTGCATGTTGAATGACTACTTAACTTTATCCACGACTGCAATCCTATTAAAATCGATCGTGAGTTTTGAATTATACTCGGCATAGGTGATGACGGTCACGGCACTTTGTAGAGGAGATTTAAATTTAGCTTCAAATCTCACGTTTCCTGAAACCGGTTTAGACACGTGAGTATCCTCACCAGTTCGATCTGGAGTGAGATCCCACGCTAACACAGTGTATCCATGCTTGAACATATCCAATGAGACTTGATTACCCCAATCACTATGGTGAGCACCCAAAGCAGAAAAAAGCTGACGGTAGACGCGAGTGGCAAAACTATTTTTATCGCTACTGAAATCCATTTCCAATCCTCCCACAGGGTTAGGGGAGCCGTTCACGTAGATACAGCAATGATGCATCGAGTAATGCTTAAAACTGTAGGGATTTTTATTATGTTTACCCTGAAATGCTTCATCATCAACCATAACCACTAATAAAGTCTTAGGAATTGGACCGACTATTAAGTTCTCATTGTTGATCATAGTGACGTTAGATGGTACGGTAAAAGTTTTAACTTCGGCTCGCGTATACGGGTATATGGCATCCTTCGTTCTCAACATTCGTTCAACAGCTAACAAAGCTGAGGGATTGATTTCATAATGTGGAACAAAGAGTGTAGCTTGCATAATTTTTAGCATGGACATACCAGCCGTCGTTTCCTTGATGTAAAACGCTGGGTTGGCCAACTTCAGAACGATATCTATGTCAACACCATTTAAAAGATAGCGTGATTGATGGAATAAATCAACGTGAAGTTTCCCTTCCAATTCCACAACATTACTATTCGCGAACCATCTCTTCCTCTCCTCGTATCCTTTGTTTTCAGACGTCTGTTTGTCTAAATCGTTACCGGTATCCAAGCTCCATCCATCACACACAAGGTGTGTGCGCGAAGCATCATAGCCGTAATTAAGCAATTTTTCCAAATAGGATCGGTAATGGTAATTATCCGAGGAACACATCCGATTTCCATTGAAATATACATGAACCTGCTCGAACATTGAGTGTAGCAAGTTATTAACTACTCCAGGCTGTTCCGTATCTGATCCTTGGTAATCCACACCATTGCTCTTGCACAACTTAACTCTAATGTTCAAAATTATTCCGTTCAAATCTCTATACCGATCACCACTATCTTTGATAGAGAATCGTAATTCGGTAGCGTTATCGATGGATGCAATCGGTTGATAGTTCGCGATGTTACATCCGTACACGCTCAATTGAATACTTGGATCTTTAAACAGATCTAAACATTCTGGGACGTACTCCACGACTTCCATGATGATGTTATCACTTCGGTGACAATCTTTTCAATAAATCTTACGCTTCCTTTCACGAGGTATTTATGCAAATACATCCTTAGGACGTTTTCGAGACTTCTTTCGAGACTGCTTTCGTTTTTTTCGTCTACCTCCTATCTGCTTCCGTTTTATTTTTTTCCTGACGTAACGACCTGCCCTAGCCCGCTTTGGAGCTCGTAAACCTGCTCCAGCCATCCTAGCCATCTTATCCTCAGCTTTTCTTTTTAAATTATCGACGGCCTCCAGCGAGCGTGTTTTCAAAATTTCCTTGATTGGTTTCCCGGTACCGATATCTGATAGGACTCGTATACCAGAATCTCTCACCTCTTTGCCTACTGTCTTTATTCCTTTTGTAGCTAGAGGTTTCACGAATTTCCAAAGTCCTCTGAAAAAATTACCCAATCCTCTACCACGCTGTCTATAATGACTCGATCGGTACACCGGTCCGATATCTCCACCGATCTGTGAAAAGTATCGACGATAACGATCTACATCTTCCGACATCCCGTCGATGAATGAAATGTACGTACTCCACCTGCGTATTTATTGCTTAACAAAATGTAAAACAACAGTCGATGGGTTTATGCTATCAGGGAATGGATATAGCTCACCCATCTTATTCAACAATTTAATTTCTACTATATCAAATTCGTGTTTATCGAGTTGCATATAATAGGGTTGGGTAAAAATTTGATGATTACCCCTATCACCCATTACCACCCTCAAACATTTTGACATGACATCACCAATTATTTGAGGTGCTAAAACGTCTAGGTAAACAAACACTTGACTCGATAAAGGTTCTGGTTCTGAGATTTCCAATTCAGTTATTTTTGTTTTTTTTCTTCTTAATACAAGCGGGTTGTGAATATCAGTGAGTCCCCCATATGCATTTAAGAATTCCCCATCAAACCAAGTCTTCGCTTCGTTATCCGGCATACTCTCTCTTAGCGAACTTAATAGATTCCTCATGGTATACTTGATAAAATTTAACCGGACAGGAGGATAACGATTTGTTATTATGCCTACGTACGTATAAGAGCACTCGTCGGATATTGAATATTTCTCAGGTGCTATAGCTGTACTAGCTAAGGACATTTTCTGCTGATACCAATCAAACAAAATTCCGTGGAATTCCCATTTCTTATCTACCGGTAGGGTATTGTGTAATGCATATAATAAGCTTTGCAGAGTATACGTTTTACTTTCTAACTTAATTGTAACATCTGGTATAATCTCGACTTCGACGGTGGGACATTCCTCCTTTGGAGCAGACCTCTCTGCGGGAGGTAATGGAATATCAAGCTGAGGAAAATAAATTTCTGCGAGACCTACCCTCCATGATTCCCCTGCAGTTATGCGCTGAGGTAATTTCGCTCTAAAGTGTGCGATCGTGTTACCGGGAAAATATAATCCCGAGCTATCACTTAAAAGAGTTACGAATAAATCTTCAGTCATTGCAATCTTTTCACAGTGGAGGCTCGGATCCAAGTGTTAAAATCATCACCGTACCCCTTCCATTTAACCAAATATTCCAGGTTTTTGCCCTTTCCCCTACGGCTTAAAATATTTTCAATTTGAAATTCTGTATTTCTACTAACGGATGTCTTAGAAAGTTCCTCACCGTAAAACGATCCCTGTATACGTTCACCATTTAGATCCTCTAGTTGATAGGTGGGAATTGACGTCCTATCAATTTTCCAAACTTTAAAAATTTCAGTGGAAAAATTTTGCTTGTATCCCTTGGCGAATGGTAGTCTCTCCTTCGATATGCGAACGAAATCACCAATGGAGTATTTTGGCCTTTTTCGTTTACTTGGTGTAAAAAGACGTGCAATCTGGAACGCGTTCTTTTCGCTAACATCAGCCGGAGGCACGCCCGTGGTAGAATGCACGCGATCGTTATATCCTTTTATTAGTTTCGGTAGCACGCTTACATAATTCAAGGTGTTGAATTTAGTGAAATATTTATACATACGTCCCTTGAGCGTGCGATTAAAGCGTTCCACCACGGCTGCCTTCACATCGGGATTGTTCGTAGTGTAAAAGTTTATCCCATGATTGGTGAGGAAACGTTTAAACTTTACGTTTGCGAATTCAGTCCCCTTGTCGCTCTGAACTTTTACAGGTTTTCTATCGGTTAATATTATGCGAAATGCATCGATCACGCTCTCGGCAGTCTTACTTTTTAGAGGGACAGCCCATGCATATTTGGAAAACACATCAATCACAGTGAGAAGATAAGCATAACCATTATTGTATGTTTTCAACTTTCGCATATCGTTAAGGTCACACTGCCATGTGTCATCTATATACGTAGGAGTGTATCTATTCCTGGGGAACTTCTTCCGCGTAGGCTTATGCAGTGTGTAAGTATTCTGATTTTCTAACCATTCTCTCACACGTTTCTTGCTAACCTTCTTTCCGACACCTTCCCAAAGTCTATCGATGGTAGAAAAGCTGTAGGGGTTAAGTGGATCATAATACACTGAATTCAGCTTAGCGTCTTCCAACGCATGTATGGAGTTGGTTTTACTTTTCGCAGGCGCTGTTTGAGAGGTGGTGTGTGCGCGTCGTATCCTATTGGCTCTTCCTCCTCCTCCTCCTCCTGCTCGCTCGCCTTTATTTCTTCCGCGAAATCGTCCAGAACTTTCTCCATGTTTCCCGCTCGTCGTTTTAGAGCTTTCGTCCATGACTTATCGATCTTACGACTTGTCTTTAATAGCTTTCGACCCTCTGTATTATTCTTCTTCTTCTTATTATTTTTGCTACTCTCGTCCACGAAAGATACGGGAATGGGATCATTCATGCTGTTAACAGCTCCTAAATACGAATCCAAAACTTGACGGTAAAGATGCCATTTTTTAGAATCATCCATTTCAGTTTTAAGCACATTTTGCATTTGCTTATCTAATTTTGAAGCATCCCGCATCAATCGTTCCCTCTTCAACGTCTCCGGATCGATGAGCAGCATCCGTTTGAGACTCATCCTATCAGGTTACCTACCAAACTGCTCAGAAGAGATCCCAAGAGTACTGGTAGAAAACCTCCCTTTTGCTTCAGTATTTGACGTTTTTTATTTATTGATACTTTGGGGCAACTCAACTTCCTAAGCGTATTTTTGTATCGGTGTAACCTCTTCTTCACGGAGGGGCTAATTTTATGGTTCCCGTTCAACGTATTTAGACAGCATTCGCAAATGGTTTTTATTCCGTCGGCGTTTACGGATCCTATGATCGATTTTCGCAACTTTGGATCGGCAGTCTTTAACAACCCGATGAGATGCTTGTTGCGTTTCAATTTCTTCATAGTTTTCAGTATCCGATGGGGCAAACACTGAGGTTATTTCCCCAGGAAATATATCAGTCCGAAATCTTACTCTATCGTCCGTCTCTTGCGATAGGTCGAGGAGGAAATAAGTGAACGCTTTGGATGTAACCTCTTTATAAACCCTCACGAGCTCTCTACAATCATCGTAGACCTGTGAGGCAAGATACCGAAACTGCGACCTATCTCGAGGATTTTTGAAAACTGTTATATATTTAGTGTTGAGAGAGATATTTCGAGACTCAGGGCTCTGGTAGAAAATGTTTTGTGTGATGAGAATGACTGAAATGTTAGAATGATGTGATCCTCGCGTAAAGAGCTCGCTCACGCCTTTGTTATAGCAGTCGTGCATTAAATCGTCTATGACATAAAGGGTAGGTATGTTGCGGGGATTTTCGAAAGTCGGCACCTTGTTTTTAAACTGAACACCTTTTAGTTTTTTGTTTGGTCTACTATTAGGATTGCAACACCAAATAACTCTACTGATTCTTCCATTAACTAATTTTTTTCTGTTCTCCAGGAATTTTACTACGAAAGTTGTTTTCCCACAACAGGATGGTCCGGCGCAAATGCAGGTAAATGGATGTTTCCACATCAATGTTGCAGACATCATTAACTATTTACGTAACGTTCACCAGAGTTTATATGTTACATATCTTCTAGCCTAGAAACTATACTCTTCAATTCATCAACTACATTGGATAGAGTAGAGACATTCGAACATTGAATACCGAAGAGTGACAGACTCCTCGGACCGGCACTTAATAAAGTGTTATTGAATTCGCTATATTCGTAGTAATTATCCCCTTTGAAAAAGTAAATTAATCCATTTGTATACCTGAAAGCTGAATTAATTTTTCCGGGAATTGGGGGAAAATATGTGCTCAAATATTTATGATCTTTAGGTTCAAACCTGCATTCATCCATCTCAACTACGAAAATATCGCTGTAAAATATAAAAGTTCTGCCAGAATACGTGTTTACTGCTGCCTGAATGTTAGCATTACGAGGAAGACGCACGTCCTCGAGCCTCTTAGGGAATCCTGGAAGGGGTGCCAAGCTCGGGTAATCAACCATGAAAATACGATTATCTATGAAAATTACGATTTCTCCTGAAGGTCTGCGGTAAACGGCATCTACTCTTTTCATGTCTGACGGGAGAAATGAGAGCCAGTCAGTGATAACTTGTGCCTTCAACGAAGTCTCATTACTTTTCTTTAAATCCATCATCCAAAATAATCTACCGCTGAATATAAATGTTATATGATCAATGATGAGAAGGTTATCAAAATCTTTAACGTCGCATAAGGAGAGTATGTGCGGTTTTTCAGGTAGGATTTCTTCGGAGTCTCCCTCCGCTTTCCTCTCTCTTTTTTCACCCCGCGTAGGTTTTTCAGGTTTTCCATACAAGTTCTGTATCGCGAGTACATCATCTTCTTGCAACGTTAATGGACCATCGTGCGTGTATAGCGAAAACATGATAGCACGAGGATCTCTGGAATGAGAGATGCCCAGAGTATGTCCGATCTCGTGAAGAAGAACCTTATATAAATTCGCCAATACATTCGAGTGATTATTATCTTTTTTCAAATACCAATCTTCGTCATGATCAATGTGTATCTCTAATGGAGAATTTTCGAAGGTTGGTGATTGGGCATGTGCAAGGACATTTCCCCGTCCGTCTAAAGGAGATGGACATATGCCAGATTTACCATAATATCTATGCTTTGACCTAGTATTAACGATTGTTATATCAGGTTTATTGAAATCTTGTTTGAATACTAAATTAGCGATTTCACTCCAGGCAGTAAAGGCTGCTTCGGCCAACTTTACGTGCGCTTCACTAGCCATAGGGTAATTCCAGGTGATTTCATATTTTTCCCACTTGCGATTTGAAACGGTGAAAGTGATATCATCTTCCACACCGCATCTTGGAATTTTCGTCAAATTTAAAGTTTCCTCATTCAAAATCCCATCCGCTTTCAAATTATAATATTCCTGGAATAGTTTGAGCGATTTCGTAAAACTATCTTCCGATATATTCCTGATTTCATTTTCATTTATATTGAGGTATCCATATCGCCATAAATAATCAGCGACACACTGGTTTACTTCGCCTCTGATCGGAAGAATTAATATTGCAGCAAAAAATATAGCCAACATGATTCACGCCTGTGCTCACCACGCGAAGAGTGGATGATAACTGTCCAAAATTTGTAAATGTCATGTACTTTATCCCTCCTCATGGTGGAAACGCTTCATCATACGTCCTTTTCTTAGAAATTTTAAAATGACCCCACGCTAAGGTGTTAATTCCGTTTTCGCATACGTATCGTTTGTCATCGTTGGAGCTCAAAGCAATTTTATTCATCTCCACAGTGTACAGCTGATGTTTCTGCGATCGAATCAAAGACATTCTCCTAAAGGCGGATGCTTTTTCACGCAAACAGGTGACGTAGTCATCGAATGAGATGGATTTATCAATCGTGACCTTTTTCACACCCTTAGCGCGTTTAGCCTCACCTTCGCCTTGCACACGGTAGGAATAAAGTTTGCTTCGCAATCCAACGAAGTGAGTCATGATCTTCCCCCCACATTCATCTTTCATCTTCCCTATCACTTTGGCATTGGTCTTGGAATAACAAGGGTGGTTAGGTGGATAGTTAGATGTATCATATAAAGAGCTGTTCTTTTTTACATCCTCATAGAAATCTTCTCGCATTTCGATGATGAAACTGTCTGTGTCCATGTACAGCAATGACACATCCTTCTTCTTCAGATGACCATAGAAGAAATCATACATTATCGTTTTTGAAATGTCCAAAACAGCTTGACCTATGTATAAAGGCTTGCTCATTTTGATAAAACTCTGTCTTTTGTGAACGGCTACGAGATTCTCTGCGAAAATCGTCCGATCGATAAATAAAGAACTGCTGATCAATTTATTCAATCTTTTTTCATTATTGATGAGTTCTATATTGCAACGATTTCGCACGTTCTCCATTGTCTTGCCAAATACGGCATTATTCATTAATTTAAACATTTCCCGGGAAAGATCTGACTTTGCTAATTTTCGTTTTTTCGAATTGATGTCAATGTAGGACTTCATCCATGGAGATTGATCAAACTCGATTATTCTATGGATATTTTTCAATCTTAAGCCTGCTGCTAATGCCTGTTTAAGTGCACTGTAATGGATGACGTAACACTCCTTATCATCCAGGGTAGTCAATAATTTTGAATGTTTTCCACCTGGTGGTGTCTTCTGCTCAGGGCAAAAAGGTAAGTCCGAGTGCGAATTGTGTAGTTCAGTAGGATATTCTAGATCTACTTCCAGCACGTAACCTTTAGGAGAATCGTCGGGAATTGTCATCACATCAACGTCTTCTACCCATCTAAAACCTCCCGTTGGAAGGGACGCGGACAATGCACAAGCATATAAGTTATTCGCGTCAACATACGCTAAATATGCAGACTCCTGTTCCGGGTCGAAGCCTTCCACATACTTGTTGTTAGCCTCTGCATATCGCTTCATACACTGACTGATTCCCCCACGAATACCCTTTTCAAACATTAGGATCATGTCATACTCCGTCAAGAGCTCGAGCGTAATCCCTGTATGTTTTAGCATAGCGTCGAAAGAAAGGCCTGGTATGGTGAAGTACCATGCGGGATCTAATCCATATGTATCCATGCATAAATTTCTAAAATTTTCAAAAACGTCAGCTAAAAGAAGAACGTCCGTTTTCAAATAAAGATCCGAATATTCACCTAAAGTTTTACAATTGAATTTGGTCCACACATTTTGAGCAAATTCGTAATCTTCGCTCGTAATGGTATCCTCTGTCAGAGTGCTAAAGAAATGTTCCATGGAAGGAAGGCTTGCATCATTCAACTTTTCCCACGCGTCTACATATTCATAGGGAAAAACACCCTTACGCTTAACTAGATCGAGTTTATCCTTGAAGATGAGGGCTGTTTGTTTGAATGAGTCCTTAGGGAGAGCGTCGACCAATTTTGAAAGAGAAGTTGGGAGAAATCGAAAGCTGTCGATGAAGCGGTAGGAGAAGTAGGAATCTACATATTTAGAAAAGGAGATATATTTCTCCTCGTTGTTCGGGATGCACGTAATTTTCATATCATCACATCCCAAGTGAGGGACAATGAGGTGTGCGTCATAGTTGGATAGATTATGGATGAAAACTGGAAGGAAGTTGGGGACTTTGTAATTAACATTGCAAGCTGGGTGAGCAGCACCTCTGAATTTACCTGAAAGATGATTATGATCCTTCACACGATCCTCACCTAACTCATAGCCGCAGATGTGGCAAAGAGAAGCCTCATTAAAAGCGAGAATTTCCTCCTCACTCAATGCCTGCATAGAAATAGTGTTCTTATAGACCCTCCGCACGAAAAGTGACATTTCCTTAAGTTTTTCGAGAAAGACTTGCACTGCATTTCTACCTCTGTATAGAACAGGCTCAAAAACCTCACCGGTGTTTGAAACCAAAAGAAGACAGAAAGACATCACCTCATGCCGTTGTCGCGCTTCAGTATATGAATGCTCGCTCTGAGGAGAACAACCTTTGATATTAGATAGGATGCACTCAAAGTCTGCATATGCGACGTATGGAAGGTAGGCTGTGTGAGAAAAGTTTTTGAATTTTAAATAAGCATCATCACCTTCGGGGAGAATAATTTTGCTAGGTGAATTTCGCGCGCAGTCCTCGTTATGCTGAACAAGGGATTCCGCTGAAAAGCAATGCTTTAAACAGCGTTTGCAAATATATAATTTCGATTTATGTTTACTCATCTGACTCCCCATCAGTTTATTAAAGTCTTTTATATAACAAAAGTGTGAATTCTTTCCCTCAACTAGGTAAAGAAGATCGCGGTGGTCCTCAAGCTCCTTATCCACAATTTTGATGGGATAAACGTTATTCCTTTCATCTAAGCCGAAAACATTGATGGAAATATTATTTCTTCGCTCAAATATTGCAATTTGGGAAATATCCACAGGATAACTGATGCAATTCCAATCGTACCCTCTGAGAAATTCATCCGTTGTGTAATTTGTAACTCTATGAGCATTGCGGTGGACATTCTTAGCCCAAATTGCATATTTAAAACAGAAATCATCCTTATTTTGAATATTTATAACGCTGAATGTTCGTAAAATTCTAGTCGGTAGGTCTATGAAGGAGGATCCTCTAAGTGGTTGGTAACGATTCACCCTCAGTTCTAATCCCAAAATTTCACTAAGGGACCATCCGGAGCCTTTAGCGGAGCTATCGGATTTTTCCTTTAATATTTTTGCAAACAACCTATCCAAAATTTCACCTACACTGTCTGCTTGCAAAACCCGAACATTTTTTGTTTTAAAACACCGATCCTGTCCCTCTTCATCTTTTCGAAATTTAGCCTTCACCAAGATGTTAATTTTCAGAGCTGTATTTTCCAAACAATCGCGAAGTTTCCCAATTAAGAGATTTTTGATTCCATCCAAAAAATTGACCATGTCCGTATGCACTCTTCCACCACTCACCCAGTAAGTTTTTAGGCGGTTGCGTACTGCAGACTCCAACTCTAGAATCGTGGGCTCTCCTCCTCCACCGGCCTGAACCCCGCAAATAGCATGACGGTGATGTACCTCCGACATCTCGTGGGATGCCAAGTATCTAGGCTGGTAGTATACGTAGCACGTTTGACAAAGAACCAACTCCTCCATGGCTTTCGAGTTCGGGAATGAAGATTTTTCGGTTGAAATTCTGCATTTATTCCAAAAGGGGCAGGGCTAAAGCGTCAGCTCAGTTTTTATCTTTCTTTCTTCCTCCAGTTCATATTTGACTCTTTTTCTTCATTACTCATCTAAGAGGTAACTCAATTCTTTTTTTCAAACATTTTATAGCCTGTTTCACCGTGTTATACGTATTCTTATTCTTTTTACCATCTTTATTTTACCACCTTGTTCAATTTTAGTGATGATACAGAAATTAAAAACCTTTCAGAATAAAGCATTTATTTTATAGTTATATAATCGTTATTTTTAATAACATTTACATCGTGCTTCCAGGGCTCTTTGTTAAATGTTACAATTTCATCTTCCGATAATTTTAAGTACTTAGGTAAATATATTTTCCTCGATTTTCCTTTGAAATGTATGTACCCTATCAGCACCTCTCCGTATCGGGTAGTAGTTTTTTCCAGCTTCTCTATTGGGTACATTAAATCTTGCTCCAAATCTTCTTTGCGCACTACTGTCACTTCTTCCTGCTGATTCATTAATTTTCCTTTCATGGCGGTCATCTGAAAGGAAAAAATATATCAAACATCAGATACACATGTTTTGTTAAACATAAAAATAGAAATTATTAAAAAATATCGAAGAATCATACTCACTTCTCGAGATTGTTCTTGATGTCCTTCTGGTTTGTCTCTCCGTCACTCTCTGTCCACCAAGAGTCTGCAAGTGCTATGGATTCTTCCCTCTCATGGCTATATATATTCTCTTCTCCTTCCCCAACTTCCCGAAGACGTGCAAAGCCTATCCCTTCCCACAGCGAGCGTATTGCGTCATCATACTAACCGCACGTGTGGTAGGGAAATTGCGCATTTTTATCTTTGAAGGCTATGGGAAACTCTAAAACTGGCGTTCCCAAGGCGTAGTCGAAACACGTTCAAAGATTTCACTTCCCACAGCGAGGGTATTGAGTCATCATACTAACCGCACGTGTGGTAAGGAAATTGCGCATTTTTATCTTTGAAGGCTATGGGAAATTTCTGAAAGTGGCCCTTTCAAGGCGTGGTCGAAACACGTTCAAAGATTTCACTTCCCACAGTGAGCGTATTGCATCACCATACTAACCGCACGTGTGGTAGGGAAATTGCGCATATTTTTATCTTTGAAGGCTATGGGAAACTCTAAAACTTACGTTCCCAAGGCGTGGTCGAAACACGTTCAAAGATTTCACTTCCCACAGTGAGCGTATTGCATCATCATACTAACCACATGTTGGTGTTGAAATTGCGCATTTTTATCTTTGAAGGCTATGGGAAATTTCTGAAAGTGGCCCTCTCAAGGCGTGGTCGAAACACGTTCAAAGATTTCACTTCCCACAGCGAGTGTATTGCATCACCATACTAACCGCACGTGTGATAGGGAAATTGCGCATTTTTATCTTTGAAGGCTATGGGAAATTTCTGAAAGTGGCCCTCTCAAGGCGTGGTCGAAACACGTTCAAAGATTTCACTTCCCACAGCGAGTGTATTGCATCACCATACTAACCGCACGTGTGATAGGGAAATTGCGCATATTTTTATCTTTGAAGGCTATGGGAAACTCTAAAACTGACGTTCCCAAGGCGTGGTCGAAACACGTTCAAAGATTTCACTTCCCACAGCGAGTGTATTGCATCACCATACTAACCGCACGTGTGATAGGGAAATTGCGCATATTTTTATCTTTGAAGGCTATGGGAAACTCTAAAACTAACGTTCCCAAGGCGTGGTCGAAACACGTTCAAAGATTTCACTTCCCACAGCGAGGGTATTGAGTCATCATACTAACCGCACGTGTGGTAAGGAAATTGCGCATTTTTATCTTTGAAGGCTATGGGAAATTTCTGAAAGTGACCCTCTCAAGGTGTGGTCGAAACACGTTCAAAGATTTCACTTCCCACAGCGAGGGTATTGAGTCATCATACTAACCGCACGTGTGGTAAGGAAATTGCGCATTTTTATCTTTGAAGGCTATGGGAAATTTCTGAAAGTGGCGCTCTCAAGGTGTGGTCGAAACACGTTCAAAGATTTCACTTCCCACAGCGAGGGTATTGAGTCATCATACTAACCGCACGTGTGGTAAGGAAATTGCGCATTTTTATCTTTGAAGGCTATGGGAAGTTTCTGAAAGTGGCCCTCTCAAGGCGTGGTCGAAACACGTTCAAAGATTTCACTTCCCACAGCGAGGGTATTGCGTCATCATACTAACCGCATTTCGTATCTTTGAAGGCTATCCCACGCTGCGTTGAGGGACCTCGCTAAGACCAGCTTTCTCAACGATGGCTTGTGTATCATTTACGCATTTCGTATCTTTCAAGGCTCGGGAAGAAACTAAAACAGGCTTTCCCAGCATCTTATTTCTGACCCGAGAAAGCCGCAGAACGACCTCACACTCCACGATATGACGCTCAAGTCACGTGATGGTTCTGACTTATAAAGCTTCGCATGCAGGGGAAGAGCTCACATTGGACATCATGGAGCCCACTTGTACAACCATTCAACTGTGCTACACTTGGGAGAACAAGCTTCTCTGTTTCGAGTGTGCGACGCGGGAGTCCTTCGTAGTTAAGGAGTGGCGTCACATCTCCGCCATAGCCCCCCTTTTACTGAGCACCTGCTCTGTTTGTGCTGGGGGCATAACGACTTTGGTGAGGCCAACCTCCCAATGTTTAGTTTGTGGGGAGGGTCGAGATATTGCTGACGGGTTTGCCGCATTGAATTTCGCGGCACATGCTCCGCCACAAAGTGAACCATTGAACCTTTCCTCCTCCGCCTCCGCTCACCTGCCTAACCCTTCCCCATCCCCCTCCCGAGATTGGCACACGCCGCACGTCCTCGAGCCTTCCACGTCGCAACCATCGGCAGAGTGGCTAGTCCCTTCACCCACGATTGAAGACAGGTGGGAGCGGAGGGTTGAGTGGGTGGTTCCCACCCCGTCTCCCGAACCGGTCGGGCGGGCCGCCGCCGCAGAGCCCCACCCCCCATCGCAGCCACCGACTGGCGATGAGGAATATATTATCCCCTCTCCCCTGCCTGGGCCTTCGGTGGAGGATGGATGGGAGAGGAGGGTTGAGTGGGTGGTCCTCCCCCAGTCTCCCGAACCGGTCGGCGAAAGGCGCCGCTGGGAGACTTCGGACGACCTAACAACTCCCGAGTTTTTACCACCATCACCTCCACGGGGGAATTCATCGCGAAGAAAACGGCCGACCCGACCGCGTTCTAGAAAACCTCTGCAGGAGTTAGGGTTAAGCTATTTCTAGAGCGCGGTGCGGATATGTTAATAGCTGTGTTGTTTGTGACTCTTGTGTGGTGGCTGTGGTGTGTGAATTTATATGTATAATTTTAATTAATAAAATTTTACATTCAAAATATGAATTGGCTTATCATTTAAATTGATCCTCACCTCAACTGGCACTCAGATCAGATTAAGATAGAAGCAGTCTTTTAAGATTTCTTTTAATAAAAATTATGATAAAATTTTACATTCAAATATGAATTGGCGTTTCATTTAAATTGATCCTCACCTCAACTAGCACTCAGATCAGATTATTACAATTAAATATGAATTGGCGTTTCATTTAAATTGATCCTCACCTCAACTAGCACTCAGATCAGATTAAGATGGAAGCAATTTAATTTATTTATTTGCCTGGTTGTTTGACTTGCCTTCCACTGTCTTTTCTTTCTTGAGAACTGATAAAACTTTCGTTCTCACGATGATAAATTCCCACCCCTCCTTCACTCCTACCGCTCGCTCTAAATATGTTTGACTAGTTGTCTCCACAACTCGTTCTCACGATGATAAATTTCCATCCCCCTCCACAGGGATAGCACTTTTCCGCTTTTTTTCTGTGGAGGGGATGAGAAACGTGCATATAAGAAGGAACGCTAATGCTATGGGATTCATTCTACCAATACCATGAATTCAAGTAGCCCGTTGTACTCATGCGTGAGATTCGTCATGTTCCGTGTGCATGGCAGGTTTCTCAGGAAGAAGTGCAGGCAGCTCTTCCCCAGAGTCGTCTCCGTCTGCGTTAATTGTTTTGAAGATCTGAACATGCCCTTCATTTCAGTAATGCAGGGGCATGAGATGGTGAGAAATGGTGCAGATAACCCGCACATTTCTCCCTGCCAGCTCTGCCGGAAATTTCCACCTTTACAGTCGAAGCCTGCCACTGCTTGCAGGAGGTGTACAAGGTTGCTCCCCTTTAATGAAGAGTATGCAGTGGTAACGGTGCTGCCTAATTGCGGAATGTTACCATCCGAATTACCATCCGAAGAGGAAGAAGAAAACGAAGACGACCTCTCGGACGGCTCCGTGGACCGCTGGGACGAGGACGAGGACTCAGACAGCACTTACATCAGCAATTTAAGTGATTTTTAATATTTAAAAAACTTGTGAAGGGTTACAAACTTTTATTTTAATTTTTAATAAAATATTTCATTCAAAATTACTATTTTTTGACTCTTTTTCTTCACCTCGATCTCACTCCTCCTCTTTAGACTAATTTAATCCAATGGCTCCCACCATCATGCTTCCCCTCCAACCTGAGACGGCGACGTCTGGGCATGCGAACGATGGCTTCTTTTTTTCTCGATCCATTTATCAAAAATTCTTCCTAATCTTTCACAGTCTTCTTCTCGTCTCCCATTTTTGCACTCGTTCACTCTTCAACGCATGAACTGTAACTGATAGTTAACCTCTCGAGGTAGTGATTAAGTTACGACTTGTTCCTCAGATGTCGGAAATCGAATATTTTGAGAATGTTGAAAGTTTTTTTTAACCACCATGCGAAAGAATGGTAATGCAGAGTATATTCATCACATTTTTTTATTTGAAAACATAATATTGGAAACAGTTTAATATCAAGTGATTCGAAAACAGCCAAATTCTTTTCGCTATTGTCCAATACCGATGAGGAGAGGAGCACTTCCTACACACACACTTCACTTTAACATTCGCCTTGCGGACGTCTTGCGGCCACTCGCTGCACAATTCGGCAGTAACTTACTCTCGCACGCTGCAGATTCACGATGATGAATATCGTCGGGAGGAATGAGAACGAGCTTAAAATCGTAGAATGCAATTAGCTCACCTGGCCCACATGACGTATTCCTGTAGTTATATCTCGAGTTAAAACCTCGCCATTCTTCTTCTTCGTCTGAAGTCGACTCATACACCACACCACCCAATGGTGCATCTCCATCGCTTTTCAATTCATAGCAGAGGCCTGTTCGAAAGCGCGGTGAGCTTACCACATCATCGCCTATTTCGTACACTTTGATTTCGATATCGGAAAAAAATCCATCTGGCCAAATTTTTCTTCCTTGTTGGTCCACGTTCGGCCCCATGAACTCCTTCAATGATGGTAAAAAGCAACGGCTAATTGCCGTCTCATTGAACTTCCGCTGAAATCCCGAGAATACAATTTTCTCTCCAGCGAGGCGGACACTAGAATATTGATATGTCACCGTGATGAAGCATTTCCTATCGAAGTTCAGATGCAGGGTGAGGTCCCACAAGCTCTCCACGCATCCACCCTCATCCTTTATATCCGTCTCGTTCTTTTCGTTGAGCATGAACTCGCGAAGCTGCACTGCATAGCGGTTATAACTGGTCTGGAAGACTGGAACGGGATGGACGACCAGAGGAACCCCTCCGCCGACTTCGGCTCTGACTGCTAGTAGAGACATCTCAACACTGCGGATGGCGTTCAATCATGCGCTTATATACCTTCAGAGGGTGGAGGAGATCTCCTGCGATTCGTTGAGAAATAAATATTAAATAAACTTTCACCGCTTAATTTAAAAATACGCGCCGCGTTGGTGATTCCGGTCGGATCCGACCCCTCCCCCCACGCCGGAATGCGACGCTCGCGATATATATCGATATTTTTTCGCGAGACGGTCGACCCGGCTTCACCTCTTTCTTTGACCGCCACGCGGCGACACTTTCGTGGTCACGTGCACCAATCAGAGTGCGATTATTGCGATATATCGATATTTTCAAGATGGACGACTCGACCCCCGGAGGTATATATCGATATTTTCAACATGGATGACCCAATCTTACCTCAATTCACCCTTTTTACCACTTCGCGGCGCCACTTTTGTGGTCACGTGCACCAATCAGAGTGCGACTTTTGCGATATATCGATAGTTTTCAAGATGGATGCCCTGCCCCTTGAGGTTAGGCAGAAATGTGCTGTGCCCGGACCCGCATTCCTCTACTACTGAAGTACAATCGGAATATTGTTACATGGCTTTTAACTTTTTTTATTTACGGTAAATTGGCCTTCACGGCAGACGCCACTTCCTCGAGATTACGGAATCTCTGTGCTCGGGGTCTTCGTAATGACCGGCAAGATATTACTTAGTTTCATCTTCATCAAAGCAATTTGGCGTCAAACGATTACATCAAAATAAGTCAAATGGACACAGAATCGGAAGGAGACCAGTCGAGAAGCAGTGATGGAACGCAAACCTCTATTGATAATGAATCTAGTGCTTTTGGCGCTTCATGACGGCGTACGCATTCTATCATTTGGAATTATTAACAAATAATCGACAAATCGAGAAGTCAGTGTTTGAAATGCAAAGCGGTATTAAAATTAAGCATAAAAAACGTCAGGCGTCATATATCATTTAAAATAGCAACCACTTTTGAGCTCCGAATTCAAAACTAGAAGAAAGGCTGTTAACGTGCCTTCTGTGTGTGCAACGTCTAAGTTAGAATTCCGTGCCAAGAGTAGGTAATCTAAGATAAACTTTAGCGAAAAGTGGAGTGGTGAACATAAGAAGGCTGAAGAATTGACCATCAAAATAGGCAAATTGATTGCAAGAGGTGTTCCTGCTTTCAGTGTAGTTGAGGAACCATTATTTACAGACATGTTCTGTCCCAGACATCACGGGTGGCGTACGAGTAGTTTTTGTATCCAGCGACGAAAGGCGACCAAAAAGATACAAGGAATGTCACATTTGATGTTTACGTAATGATAATGGGATGTGTGGGAGTGGGAATAATTTTGCATCTCATAAATGACCATTGAGCATATTTTGGTGATAGAATCTTGCGCATCTCTAATATAACAATAATTATACCGCAACCACGTCAGTTTTTTCATTGTACAAAGTATCCCCCTGAAATCCATTCCTTTTGTATACGTAATATACTTTCGGATACTGATTGGATATCCTACACAGAACTATTTTCAGGCGCGGAGGCTTACTTTAATGCAGTCACAACGAGGAAGTAGCGGTTCGCCGGTGTGTTTAAATATTTCCCAGCGTGTTTGTGATGGAGTTTCTTTATAAAGGATTCCGATTCTTCTTATCCATCGTTTTAACAAAGATTTTTGAAAGTACTCTTAAGTTGTATTTCAGTTAATGTGACATGTAGGTTCGTGGATTTTTGTTCTGGTGATGGATATTACTACTCGTGTTGAGTTTTGGCTGGCATCAATCATAAACATTTGCAAAGTTTTCTAGAGGATGACTTCTTGTTGAGATATCCAGTGTCATTATCAACAAAGTGTTTTCGCTGATTGATATACATGTTATCACTCTTTGCGAATTTGTATTTTGTCAGAAGACTGTGACAGTGTACTGCGGAAGGATAGAGCTATGGCCAATTGTCGGCGGCTTTCAAGGCTGGAGTTCTGAATAAGAGAATCTCAGCAGAAAGAGGAACCTCATTCTAAATTAGAGGTGAGTGGATTCAATTATGCCAAGAGGTCACCTGTTTTGGAGCTTTATGGCTACCATTATAATGCTGAAAACCTATATGTATTGCCTCTCAATTTGGAGCCATGAGTTATATTAAAAATCTGATAAAAGATAATAGTTTCATGCCTTGGTAGCCCGAGAAAGTGGCAATGATATCAAAGTTTAATGGTATAATCTAGTTATAGTCATGAAAAATCCTTATTTCAGCATACATTTTTGTTTTTCCCATTGACGTATTCAATTATCCCTTAGTGTATCTCTATTTTGGTGTCTCTTGACGTTACTCTCCTCCCACTGCTGTGTACTTCACGTATTTTAATCTTTCTGTCATTTTAATCTACAGATTTTTTCGTAGTGTAAAGTGTATTTGACGGGAAATTGTTCAGAAATCTTAATGTAATCACAACATTAGTTTTTTTCTGTCACAATCCCTTACCTATTCTAGGTTGAACTTCTGAGAATTCAAAACAAATTGCCAGGAAAAGTTCGTATTCAGTGATCTTTCCATGATGTGCCACCTTAACGATCACTCATAACTAAGAGAGTCATCGTGAATTTGAAAAGTGTATATCCGTGTATTTCGCTAACATGTGCAAAGCTATGAGGCTTTCCTGTTGTGGAATTATTGCGAGTGTTGAGGGATGGTCAGCGTGAATGATCATGAAGGAAATATCATGAGCAGATTAGCGGATAGTTTAGAATAGGATGTAGTTACGTGAGGGTAGAACATTAACCCTTAAGTAGGCGCGCTCGCTTTTTGTCGCGTAAGTAGGCGCGTGGGGTGTCGGTAGACCCCCAAAAGTTGCATGTAATTACTAATGAATTTGAACATTTTCTGAAACTTTTCATCAAAATACTCAATTTATACATCATTTCTCAGAATATTTAATATTTGTTTAAGAGTATCTAATAGTTTATTCCTAATAAACTTGGTTTTCTTGAATATCTACATTTTTGCGTAAAACTTAGTGGGATTCTATATTCTTGGGTGTAATATTATTATAAAATATTTTAATTCTTTTTTCACAATTAGAAACACTTGTAGAAATATTAATTAAGATCTTGATTTAATTTTGTACAAATTTGTTATAAACAAATAGATGATATTAAAGTTTGAATTTCACCATTTTTTTTATTACCTCTAGAAAATTTATGAAATTACTCGACACTTATCTAGGCAAAAAATATTTTATTTCCATATTTTGGCCGGTGATACATATAACAATACATATTTGACAAATTTTCTTAGAAGTTAAGAATGAAATTTTCTAAAAATAGTGCTGAAAACTCTATACATCTAAAACTCTATTGAACATATTTATCACTTCTTACATATTAGTCATATTCAAACATTTATGACATAAATTATTCATGTGCTTCACACACATACACTGCTTACAGTTAATGCAAAAATTTTTTGTTTTTATGTCATCTTTTCTTGGACATATTGTGCATCTCCCTCTTTTTGCCGATTCAGTAACATTCCTACGCTCTGTTATCGGGTGCATAGTCTCAGATATTTTTCTTTTCAAGTGCTTCGGCAAATTGGTCAGCGCTGCTCTTTTTGAAATTTGCATTCTTACTAAATTTAGACCAATATCCCTTAAAAAATGTCTACGAACAATTTGAGTTCCTGGGCAATTGGAAAGATATATCATTTGGGCATTTATTCCAGCAACATCTAAAATTCTGAAAAAAAAGAACTAATGGCCACCGCCTGCACCTTATAGATGTTGAGTACGTTCCGCACATTTCATCAACAGTATCGACGCCTGCCTTGGAGAAATTATACATGGTGATCATTTCTGGCTTCTGCATTTCCCCTGACCTGTTATCAATTTTTCCATCGTGATGCATCGACGAGACTAAAATTACATTTTTATTTTTCTTTGGGACATAGGAAACGAGAGTCATGTCCCTACTAAATGCAAAAGAGCTACTCTTTTCCTTTCTATCTTTCACATTCAGCAACTGCAAAGGTATTTCCTTTTTGTTTTTTCTTAAAGTCCCAAGGAAGGTGGTTTTTTTTGACAGCAGTTCTTGAACCAACGGAATGCTGGAATACCAATCATCTGCAGTCACATTCCTTCCTGTACCTTCTATTGTCCTAACTAGACGCATCACAACAGCATGTGGCTTATTTGACACTTTAAATGGACCCTCTGGCTGAATCCCTAGGTAAACTTCCATAGTTTTAGTGTACATAGTCCTAGCATCAGTCATTGCAAAAATTTTAATTCCATATCTAGCGGGCTTACTGGGTATAAACTGACGAAATGGGCATTTTCCTCGAAAAGGAACCAACTGTTCGTCTATCGTGTTGAAGATTCCTGTCTGATAATTTTCCTCACAATTTTGAACGAACAACTCAAAAATCTCACGAAAAGGAGCAAATTTGTCCAAATCCCGCCTTTGCTGCCTGTCATTTATATTATCAAATCGGATACACCGAAGCAAAAATAAAAATCTTTTTAAGCTCATTGTTGAATAAAATATATCAATTCCCATGCCATTTTGATCCCAGAGATCTTGGACATTCTACGTACATCTACGTAATACCCTGCGAGCCACCACGAGGGTGTGTGGCAGGGGGTGAAGATCACCAAACTGACATTTTTGTGCCCTGAGCGGAGTGATCCAGCTAATATAAGCAATCCAATGAATGATTTAATTTCACACTCGTCGGTGAGCTTAGCGTCGCGTTCTCTCTCAAATGACTGAGAGATTCGTGAAATGAATTGATTTGTAGACACTACTACTGTCCGTAAAATAATATCGTTCACCAACAGCAAAAAGCACTCAATAGGAGACTTTGCACCTCTAGCGGAACCCAGCGATCCCTCACAGCCTGTTACAAGATTCACTGAACGGGTTCTTACATTTCGTGGGGGAGGTTTTTTATTCCACAGCGACGTGCCATCCTTACCCAGTAAAATATCGGAGCAGTGATGACTGGTGACTGATGACTGCGGAGAATGAAAAGAAAAACTTTCATTGGCATCTGATGAGTCACTTTGTTCTGATCCAGTGTCATGTTCTGAGGTATACACAAGGTCGTCCTCATTAGCAGATGAATTATCTAATTCTTCTTCCGATGACACGTCTTGGAGAAGATGAAGAATACGATTTCTTTCTTCTTCATCTGTTGTATGAGCCATTTCAAAGAGTACACCTGTAAATTTCAGTGAATAATGAATTAGAGATATATCTACATTGTTTTACAACAATCTTCATGGTGCAAAATATGCTGCGTATCAAATACTGAATATGAATGACAAGTTACATACCAACAGAAATTTATACCAGCCAAAAATAATAGGACTCAGCCTATTTTCAATGATCCCAGGCACTGTGGTGTTATGATACTGAAAATAATGTTGAGAATATATATTATCTTTTATATCAACAAAGAAAACACAATTCCGATAAAATTAGCAAAATTAAGTTCATACTATACATACAATACATAAACCATTCCCTTACCTCATTGATGAAATCGTGGATACTTCAGATCTGCAAACAGCCTTTTCTACTCGGCTCAGAAGATAACAACTGGAGAAATGACGCTGTCTTGCGAGAAAGTAGAGACTGGTAGACGGGAAAGGGGACCAGAAGTGGACTATATCGATTCAAAACATAGTAAGGAATGGTACAAAATGAATGATATTCTCCGAATATATACAATGTGAACAGTTGTGCCTGTAGGGGGATGAGGGGAAAAGGTGCACGTGGAGGGGAGTAGGGGAGTGAGTCCGGGAAAGAAGGGGTTGTGGTTGTTCGGGAAAACCTACTCCCCTTATTCTTCAACGGCCTTGTATGAGGAAAAATAAGATATGAAATGGACCTCCCCATTAAACCTTTTCTGAGTTGTGATGGTATGCCCACGTCCCTTTTCCCCATCCTTAATTACCTCCTTACTCTCCCTCAGAGTCTCCGAGACAACGAGCCATTAGCATAGGTGCAGCCGCCACCAATCCCTTGTGAAAGTGGAATTGGAAAAAAAGACGTGAGCTCAGCAGGAAACCTGAGTGACGAGGAGCTCACCCTACTACCCCCCATAGTGAGGGTATGCTCAGCGTAATCCTTACCTCCCAACATACTCTTCTTGTAAATTCGGGAATTTGAACAATAGGGGTATGGTCATTCAGTGAAAAAACGGAAAGACGAAGTGGAGGCTTGCCCCCCTGGTGAGAGCACACTAATCCCAACCTGACCATAGTATCCCCCGCTTACACTTCCTCTTAGGATAAAATGTTTTTCCCTGGAACTCATCAACTGATCCGAGGCTCCCTTAACCCTCATTTTTCCATACCACATTACTCCTTTGCTTTAAAAATTCTCAGAACTCATATCCAATTATTCCTGTACTTTACCATTTCATTTTTCCACCACTGCTGCTTTGAACTTGCCAAAGACAAAATATTGGGGTTATCCATTTTTGACATCCTCCACCATCTTATCCCACCTTCCGCCCAATCTAGGTCGCAGTTTTTCTTGATTAATTCTCTATCGCAGAACAAAAGGAAGCAAAATGACAAAGTGTGTTATATAAAAATAGCGGCAATGACCATTTCCTCTCAAAGGAAAAGATGTTATGAGTTTTACTTTTAATTTGCGTAATAAAATATTAAACACCAATCACAATAATTTATTTTTACTCTAATTGTTATAAATGTGCTAATGATTTATGTACTTCGTTTCTCTTCATTGATTACACCGAAAACTTTTTTCAAAAAAGGTAATTATTACTAACATTTCACATCATTTTCAGGAAAATAGACAAATGTGTAGTATTATTATTAACAATGTTACACTCTGACCAAATATTACTAAGTAAAAATGTCAACATATATTATTTAAGCGTAAAATACAAAAATTTTAACTGAAGAATCCGCAAATAAGAATTTTAGCATATGGAAGTCATGCGCAGAAAGTGTAACGTTAGTAGGCGCTGGGGGTCACTGTGACCCCCAGGACGTTAAATTTGTGAATAAAATTGAAAATATCAATTACCTAAAACATATTTTTATTTTTTATGACTGAATACGAAGTTTCTGGAAGGTACTGAATATATCAATAATGCTGATCGTACAGTTAAAAAGTTATTACACAAAATAAATGTATGGGGGTTCGAGAGACCCCCGCGCGCCTACTTAAGGGTTAAAGAGAAAGCTATGAGAGCTGCTAAGTACGTGGTTAGTAGTGTGACTTGTGTACTTAACAAATGACAAATATGTGCGATGGATACACTTTCTTTTAGTCTAAACCCTTTCCATTGACCAATGGTAATGGATTCTAACTTTAGTTCTTTTGGTAAAGCAATGATGTATTTGTTCGATTAATCATGTGAATCCTTTCAAGTGGATATGCAGGCTTCAAAGGACTGAATTAATAGATGAAAAATATTGAAGGAAGAAAAAAGGTGTTGTCGTGAGACGGACTAATAATAATTTTACTGACTGTGATGCATCTGGTCTATCAGCATAATGAAATGTATTTCAGCCAATACTTTATACAGTGACCTAACTGTTACAACAAATTTTACTTTCAAATGAAATGTGAGCGTGCTTAAGCTTGGACGCATTTTTGTATCAAAGGTTATTATTCAAATTCAACTATGAATGAAAACAAAGGTAAGTGTATACTCATTCTTCTATCATCCCTCTCATTTCCTGATTTTTCCTGTTATATTCTGGCGTGTTTGTAGCTTATATCTGTGTAATAATCATTATCATCTCTAATGCAGCGACCTTGGTTCCTGGCCTATGTTGACATTAAAGGAGAATATTCCTAAAAAATTTAGTAAAAGTCATGAGAATTACATATATTTCATTATCCAGATTATTTCTAGCGTAAGTAAACTGTGAGAATAATGCTAGACGGATGATTAAAAATGTTATTTATTTCAGGTTCAAAGTGGAGTGTCATTGCAGGCTGAAGTTTTCTTATACATTCATCTCGTTTGAATCGGTGGATCCTGCTTCGCGAACCTGAAATTTGCCCGGGTGTGCTTCGTCTTCACATCTCCTTCATCAGATAACATTGCATAATTTTTCAATTACATTTTGAAATGTATTAATATCACTAAGAAATTTAAGAGAAAAATATAACATGAAATATCGAAGTCCAACAAGATCGGCAACTACCGATGTAATATTGCCATCGACCAATCGATACATTCGCTATCACTGGCGAGGAATTACTTTGCTGCTGGATAGCCGTATCTCCTTATATCCCGCTCAAAGCGGACAAGTGGCGGTTTGTTAAGTATATTTGGTCAAGTATATGTTGTATAAAAAGTGCAAAATTAAAGCTCTTCTTTAATTCCCGATTCCAGTCCCGAAAATTCCAAGAAAATTGTTTTCCCGTCCCGTCCCAGAACCAGAAATGCCTTTCCCGCTCATCCCTTGAAGCAACAAATCCTCTGGTCTGAATGAGATAACTCAGCAGTTACCCCACGTATCCGAGTCTAATCAATTCATGTGAACAGTCGCATTCGAAGGAATTGGAACCATTAAAGTGACAATACATTAATGTGAAAATCCAGCAGCCGTTTTTGTCAATTATAGAATTTGACACTCAAAAGGCCGAGCAAAATAAGTAAACCAGTAAATGAAATTTAAGCGGAGAGATGCATGGCTTTCCCGACATGATACTTGGCGGATACGACACACATTGAAGGTTGTTTTGATTTTGCCTCGGGTCAAAATATCCGTCTCTGCCTACGTTTCTATGCAAGAGTCGCCCATCGTCATTAGGGCCCAATGATGACGATGGACGACTCGCGCGTCAAAACGTTGGCAGAGATTGAGAGTTGACTCGGTGGGAGACCCGAACAAACTTCAAAATTTAAGAGGTTTATCAATCTTTTCATCGCAGGCAACGAGTTCCATCTGGCCGACCTTATGCGGTTCTATTCTAAAGTTTTTATGTCATTCGTACAAGTGTAATATTTTTATTTTTTTCACCTTTTTATTCAATTAACTCGTCGGATGATGGTGTAATACATCAAAATTTTAGTAATTCAAGAATTTTATTCTACACAAAAAGAGACTTTATTTGCTTCATACATGTCATTTATTTCCATTTTAGCAGTATTGGATGAAGCCGTCAAAGTGATTTTTTTCACGCAAAAAAACATAAAGCAAACTTGGTACTTTCACAAGGTCATTTCTCATGACTAGAAAGATTTTATTAAACGCGCAAGGCAATAATTGTAATGCCTGTAGCTATGTAATTGTAATGTAATGCTCTGGATTTAAGGAAGGAGACAATATCTACTTAATCAACACGGGAAGGCCCAATACAAAATTAGAAGATTCCATCTAATTTAATAAAAATGTGGCGTTGGAAGTTGGCGGTTCAATAAAATTAACTCGAGGAAATAGAATTCAGTAAATCGTGCGCCTCCGATTCAAACTCTTCCTACTTCACCCGCAGCCAAATATACAAATTCCTCTCTCGCACAGAACACCAGTAAGTACTGCCAAATAAGTATCATGCAGAGCAAATGCCTTCTATGGTGATGACCTTAGCAATAGTAATGAAATATCATTTATGCCGGGCTTTAAAAAATAAAAATTGAGCACTCAATAAATTGGATAAAATACGAAAATACTAGAGAAAATTTACCAACTAGGAAGAAAAGCACGATTCCAGAAATCAGCAACTTAATAGAGCTTACTATTTCTGCTCTTCCCTTTAAACACCTTCCAAAAACTTACATCGTTACAGGGCCGGTGACCTAACACCCCCTGCCACAAGCCCATACGGCGGCTCATAGGGCATCATGTAGATGTCGATGTAGAATACTGACACCAATCCCCAATAGCTAACGCTCTCTGTTTTAGTGAGGGTCAAACTAAAATAAAAGATATATTTACGACACCCATGAATATATATAATGAGAAAATTTGCTCATTTTCATTTACTTTTCAGCACTTTTCTGCCTCTTCTCTCTTCCATCTTAGCTTACATAAAAATCGTTCCAGATTTCAGGGAAAGACCATTAATTGCAATATCAATATATAATTTGAAACATCCTGATCAAGTTCTGCCAGTCGGGTAGGCATTTGAAATCTAATAATATCAAATGAAAGCATTATCGTTAGGAAATGCAGTTTCACACCTACGCTTGCGTCTATATACCTACTACTGAAAATCAAAGTAGACACGAATCGATTTATCGCAAGCGCTTAGATTTCTCCCAATATTAACTACATTAAAGCAGACAAATATTACGTGTAAGATGAATAAATTTGAAAAAATAAGGGAGTGCATCAATTCTCAAAAAGGACAGTGATCTTTACAACATTTAAAACACCGGTTTTTAATAATTTTCAAATGTGGAAATATGCTGTCTGTTGTAGTGAGGGAAAATGTATGAGATCTAAAGGAATATTTGATTTTTCTAGATCTCATGCATTTAAGGCTGGGGCTCCTTTAAGGCTGCATTTAAGGTTGGGGTTCCTATGTTTACTTCAATCAATGGTTATCGGCGAAGGCTTATTTACCTGGGACTGTTCATACCATTAGTCGAACTTTTTTAATATGAATAGATATTTGTTGATTATCCAGCGTGACTTAATAGACATACTAATAATATTGCAATACAGCGATACCATTTACGTGTGCTATAAAGATGTAGAAATTGCAATGATAAATTTGTTTCTATTTAGATGAGAATTTCTATTGATAATATAGGGCTGATTAAACTGAACTAAGAATCCTGAGCTGTACATATTGAAAGTTTTGTCCAAGGCAATCAAACGCGGGTTGAATTTCTATGAGCACGTTATGAATCGTTGTCACGAAGAGAGATTGAAAAAAGAAAATATGAACAACAAAACCTATACGGATGTGTGAAATCGCACTGACATTCAAAATGAAAACAGGTTAACACAATGCTCCTCCAAATTTTAAATGCATTAAGCTGAAAATTTGTGTACTATTTCTGTTTTTCCTTAATCCATTTTTAATCGAACAATCCGCCCAACTTTTAGACACACCGTATCTGTATCTCTAAATACAAAGCTGCTCCGTGAAGCAGATGGACATCGTGGTCAAATAGCTCGAGGGCCAATGAAAATAAGAATCGAGAAAGATATCATCAACAGTGATGGTGGCTTTACGCTCAGAAATACATACAAACCAGTCATGAATACTATTCCTATGATTCATAGTTGTTCCATCATCAACGAATCACATACAAAAACGAACCCCTGCAAATCTACATATATAAAAACGAATGTATGTCTGTGTGTCCTGTATGCATTACTACACCGTTGATCCGATCGCCATGAAACTTTAAGAAGTTGTTGAGTACACTTCCGCGAAGGTTTCGAAGGTTTTAAGTATAAATTTTTTTTTAAATTTCGCCCCCCAAGGCCCTCTCAATCTTTTGAATAGTTTTTGCGCAACAACGCCCGACGGGTAAGCTAATAATCCTTACCTCAGTTTTAATCCTATCGTGCTGAAATTTTGCCGAGTAATAGTTCAAGGCAGGAGGAAAGTTAAAGTGAAGAAAGTCAAGAAAGGAGGAAAGTCGGCTACTTTAAAATGATTTCAGGGTCCATAAAAGTCCCATGGCCCTTAGGTGGGCCCTTTAGGCGGGAGTCTCAGGGCCCTTAGGTGGTTCGCGGTACGTATCGGGTTTTGTGCAGTGGTTTCATTTTTTACTTTTTAAAATTATTTCCGCTCAAGATAGAGAGTTGGTATTTTTTTAATTAAATGTCTGAAAGAATGAAGTTTTTAATTCTTTCAATTAATTATCCTTTTCACTTCGTAATTGACGGAAAATTGCGTTTTTAGTTGCAGAAACACATATTTTTCAGTGAAATCAAAAATACCATATTCGCTTGACAACCAGATTTCGCTTGGAATTCATATTGCTAGGTTGAGCTGATTAGGAATTCTAAGCATTGGAATTTGTGCATCGGTTAATTATTTCGCTTTTTAAAACAACTTTAACTAAAGATAGAGAGTTGAAATTCATTTTATCGCATATCCGAAAGCATGATACTACTAAAATTAGTAGTATCATGCCCGAAAGAATGAAGTTTCTCTCTTTTTCAATCGATTTTCTTATAAGCATTTTCCATGACAACCAAATAAATAAACAAAAATAAAATCTTATTTAACGAATCGCCAAGAAACTTTAAGAAGTTGTTGAGTACACTCTTGCGGTTGTTTCGAAGGTTGAATGTATAAAAATTTTTTAAAGGCCCTCTTAATCTTTCGAATAATTTTCGTGCAACAACGCCCGACGGGTAAGCTAATAATCCTAACCTAATTTTTCAAATACTATTAAATTTAAAAATACGATCTTTATTTTAACCAATGAGAGAGGTTATTATTTTAACCAATAGAAATTGAGAAACCATTGAATTGTAGTGCGCTCGCCCCTGAAGGTTTCTGAATTATTAAATCCATTTTACATTAGGTGGAGCACCAGTCGTTTCAAAATATTTCTGTTGGCACGCGAGCTTCGCAAAAAAGCGAGGCGTGGCAATCAAGCAAGCGAAGCAGATCGTTTACGAGTTGCTCAATCACGTGCATCAGAATCATATTAGTGAGACATAATTTGTTTTAAAAGGTGCGTAATTTATTTTTGCTTTATATATGTTTTGGTGCAGTGGTCTCTTTGTTTGATTATTTTTAATTCTTGCATTCGATTTTCGTACAACCCTCGCTTTTTCCTAAAATTGTACATTTTTGCTCGAAATTATTTAATGTTTGTACTGCTTCAGCAAAAGAATATTTTATTTACTTGGAAGCCCCAGCATAGGCATGGAATGGAAACTCATGGCATCGTTTGTACGTTACATATTTCTGTGTAGGTACAAGGAATTCATTGGACTGAGTCTAAAAGTCGTTTAGGGACCAATTTTGATTCCGGAAAAGATTTGTGGGTCAAACCATGAAAAGTATTAAAATCAGTGGGGAATTCAGGATGGAGTATTTTATTTTTCAAATTTAGAATATGATCATATGTACTGAAATCTTTGAGGTTTTGAAGTAAATTATGGGCTATAAAAGTAGGCAATTGGAGGAATTTTGTACATGTCAATGTGTGTACTTTTTTCATGTTCAGGAATCAGCATACTTTGTAAGTTTTACTCAGAATATTTATTGCACAACCGGTTCAGTTTACAAATTTAAGGCTAAAACTATTGAATTTGTTGAGTGTGTACTTTTTATGTGTGTGCCTGCTAAGAAAGAAAAAGAGGCAATGCAACGCATGCCGGGCACAGCTAGTTATTTATATAAACATCAATTTCCTTGATCTGTCAGGTCTAACTCACATGACGATTACTGTGTCTCCTTTGGTAACATTGGTGCACGATAATCAAACACCAAATTAAACCAGTGATAGGCACAATCAATAACGACAGAGGAAACTGCGGGAATTAGAACTCTAGGGTGGGATTTGACACAATGCATAATCGGTCAGCTATGAGCGCATGATTACAGAAAAGAATATGGCAATAAAATTAAGCAAAACTTACGCTTGTGAGGGATTAGGAGGGCTAATTGAGAGATTTTAAAGAACTATTTTTATGTCAACGGATAACACATAAACCATAGTATAATAGAGATAACAGAATTTTAGGGGAAAGTTTTAGCATAGTGAAACTTAACATCGAAGTCATGCATGGGGACTTAATGAAACAAGTTTCTAAGGATTTACATAAAGACAATTAACATACCAACAAAATACTAATTTATAAGTGGAATGGGATATTTCTGTAACCAAGCAGAAGAAAATAGTAATTGGGACGATGTAGGAAAGACCTTTTTTATTTTTTAGGCATCATTCCACGTCTGCGGTGTCTTTCGCTGGCACTTCTATTCTATCTTCTATCTTCAGCTCAAAGATGCTGGATGACGATATTGGTTGGTCTCATAAAGGGCCTCTCAGAAGCTCGCCAATGGGTCAGTTAACCCTCTTCCACGGTTTACAAATAGGTATGCTACGTCTCGGTTTAAATTACTACTCTCTATCTCTGTAACTATGTTGATCAGAGGTAACAGATACTGGAAGCTTAAGCATAGTTACAAATAATTGATAAAATATCATCAGCGCAGTTTCACATACGTAATTAGTAATGTATAACATTCATTACGCATAAATTGAGGAAAAGCGATAGTTGTTTACAGTTTTCTTTGCATTAATGATGAATGCTATGACGCCATCTATTCCTTATCCGAAAAGATTTAGGACCTTTTAGCGGTCGATTACCACGCTTTGTACTTATTAGCGTGTAACTTCCGCCAATGAGAGCTGAAAAAGTAATTATACCAGAGGTTTTCCACCTGAAATTTACTTCCTCTTCGCAGAAACCAAACGACAAAGAAATATTTGTTTCCATAATAGCATCTCATTATAAAAATGGCAATGAATAACCATAAAAGCCTTTTATTTGTTAGTATGCAAATAAATCAAGTAAAAACTTTGCGAGCCAATATGAACATTTCGATGGACTAGGACGGGCTAAAATGTAAAATTCAATGCACGAGTCAAGCTCAAGGAAAATTCTAAGAGCTGGAAATTGGGACTAACAGGGAGAGCAGCATAGTATGTCCGTCCTCAGTGCGCCCGCATTGACAAAAAAATAATTTTTTACGGAATCGTGATAGTCCAAATTATTGCCTTTAGAGTTAGTTTTCTAACGTACCAAAAACAACCGTCAACCAAAACAGAGGGTAAAGTTAACACCCTGTACATCTTCATCACACCTACACCTCATCTACACTTCATATGTGCCGAGTGTTTTGTCATTGAATTCACCAAACATAAATTATAATTTTTTTCACTCAAGATCTGCGAAGTTTAAGCATAGTTGTGTACTTATTTCTCACTTTTACCATAATGTGCGTCATTATCCATCTATATCCAGTAACCTGACGTGTCATTTGCATTATTACGATAACACTCCGCAATTGTTTGTATTCTGCGTTCGCACCAAAACACAACGCAGATTCCATAAATGGAAAAAATTAATAAAACCCATAGTACCACTATTTAAATAAGTAATTCTAAGTATTATATATGCAATTACATGAAATTTTGCCCCTCCGGAATTAAGGTAACCAATAAAAACAAGAAAAAATAGCTCCTTAAGCTTCAGAGAAGATTAAGTTAAATTATAGGCTCACGAAAGAGTTATGCCCTAAAGAAATCACCCCTTACAGCAGTCTAAAATTATAGTTATTATAATCATAGAAGCAAAGATGCATGATTGTAATTATTCCTCACAATCAGCAAATATAATTTCTTCGATACCGAGTATTTTTAACGAGCTACTCACTTAAAAGGTGGAATCTTAAGTAATTACCATTTTGAAATTCATATTCGGCGGGATTCATTCAGGAACGACAAGTTCCAAGTGGACATAGCTTGAACTACCTCAGCCCCAGAAACAACGAGGCGCCTACTCTTACTTTTAAGAGAGCTGCAATGTGTCGACATCTTCCAGCGAGGAGAAACACTAAAACGACTCGGAACCTTATGAGAAAGCTACTGCTCCGGCGCCAATAACACGTTTCACACAAATCTTTCCCTTAATCCACGGATAGCAACTTCCGATAATGAGTGAATACGGGGAAACCATTCCATTGTATAGGACTGATGGCATCTAGCTTCAATCGCGTAGTTTTCATTTTGGAGTTTGAAAGTACAACCAAATTACGTCTCTTGGCATCATTGCTGTCGCCAAACTGCGACCTATCGTTTACAATTTTCAGCTTTTTCAACCCCTGCAAAATTTATATCAAGGAACATATCTATTTATGAATGAACAAAAATGATGTTTATCACATGAGGAGGCTTCGATTGACAAAACATAGAAAAATAAAATTGATTCATTGATCTAAATAACAGAATACTCGAGCGTTACTTATCCTCTGGCATTATGCATACAAAGTAAAAATAGAACTATTCTTTGAAAGAAATATTAAAAAGTTGTCGTAAAATTAAATTCACCTTCATTATCCCTACTTCATACTCAAAGTCTCCGGATGAGGCAATAAAATGCGCAATGCTGGGATAAAAAAAAGGATACGTCCATCTGATGGAACGTATGAAGTTCAACCACGTATTTCTCCCACTTTTTGATGAATGAAAAACTAAGACTCTGAAATTCGCAAAGAATATTTGCAAATAAATACGTCACCTCTTACTGCTGAAACGTCAAAAACAAAAAGTTTTTAAATGGTAAACTAAAAAAAAATACAAATAGGGACAACAACGGAAAAAAATTGATTTGAAGTTCCAAGAGTGACTAAAACGACTTACAATGTTGGTTTGAAAATGTGAAATTCTTTCACGGTAATAACAAGGATAAAACGCTCCAAATGCCATTAAAGTATAATTTTTATGGTATTGAATTTTAGTTTTAGAATTAGTAAAAATTAGAGTCATTCAGGTGTTTTCTTAGTTAATAATACGACCTGCACATTTTTTGGGTTATTTTGGGTTCAAGTCAAGGATAAAGGAGGAACTTCATGGTTGCACCACACGTTATTCATATGAATTCCATCTAAGGTACTTAAGCTTTTCGCTAGCATGGAGTTTAGTTTTAAATGACGGCAAAGTGAGAAATTTAATCCACCATTCCAATCGATTTATTTTATCGGAGATATATGGAATGTAGTATGAATGTTTGGATAAGGTTTTGAATCGTTGGTCAAAATTCAAGTTTGATTCCAAGATTAACCAATACAGTGATCAATGTATCAATGTCATTGCATTGATGATTATATAAAACTTCAGGAATCAAGTAAAGCACTTTAAAAATTAACGCCCAAAATAGCATAGCCTTAACGTTACCATTAGTCACCATGACTTAATGTGGATGAATAAATCTTATCCATATATATTAGGCTCATAGGGCCTGGTAAAGATTAAATCTGAACGATTCGACTTTGAACAGCGAATCTTTCTCGGCGACCTTCGCTTTAACCGCCGGCGCATTCCAGTTTTTTCCTTCATCAATTTTCTCACACGTTCCTTCACAACTTCTAAGAAGTGACGACACCTAACCGATCTTCTCCATTTGATACGTTTTCCTCCTGTGAAAAAAGCACTGATGAACGTTCTAAATACAAGCGTGGGCTCATCGTCGGCGAATCGCTGCTAATAAAATTTTCCCAAACCTACACACACCTCTGACCTAAGTATTGATCCTATGCGTTAAAACAATGCCTGGGTGATCACACAGATGTCCATGCGTATCTGTCATGTAGTAATCCACAATATCTTAAAATACCAATCATGTCATAATGAATTCTATATGACGCCAATGCGCACCCAAAATATTTTTTATCAAATTCCGGTCAAGGAAACTATTTTCAGTTGCAATTTTTGACATATTTCTTGCCGCCGATTTCACTTTTTTGTAATGGAAGCCAAGTATACGACATTACGTGCAAATTAAACTGAGCGTATATGAGGAGAAAATGTAATGTATATTTATGTAAACCAAATTTAACCATATTTCAAGGATCCCTTGTGTTCATGGGGCCTAAGGTATTCAATATTTTTCCAGAAAACATAAAAATGGAGAGCAATTCCCGAAAATTTCTGTGTTCTGTGAAATCATGGCGATTCACTCAGCACAATATTGAAAACTTTTTTTAAAATCATGTATGCAAGGTTGCCGTGCTTGTATTAATTTTTGATTGCATTGATTGTTTTGTATATCCTTATATAACACTTCCAAGGTTATTGTTGACTTCACTAGTTTGCCAGTCGGGGTTTCAAGGTTCATTTCTTTGACCAATGTATATTTTTAGTTTTACTCTTTTCGAGAGCAAGGTGTGTTTTTGTTTAAGGAGGTAATCTTTAAACAGGTAATATATAACCTTTTAAGGTTACATAAGCATTCCAATTCATTTTGTTGCCAATATTTTTGTACCATTGTTGGATGCAATAAATATCTATCTATCTATGAATATTAATAATGACAAATACAAGCAAGAGTTGTTTTCGATGCAAAGTGAAAAATGCCGGAGGCCTCCTTCGGCGGGTGCATGGGATAGCAAGAGGTGTGGAGTATGTGAAGAGAAAATCGCGCCTTCCTTGGTAACGTAACACTTCAATGAGTCACGTGAGTGGCACACTTGCCTTCTTTACACAGACGAATGGCGAAAAAAACTAATGTGCTTTGGCGATTGCGCAACTTTTAGCGTCCAGGTGACACCAAAAGGCTGAAAAAGATGAAAAATATACAAGTGTCAAGAAAGTGATCCTTCTGAAAACCGACGAAAAAACATAATAGCAACTCATCAAGCACTTGTCAAAAATAACAGGCGGTAGAGTAAACCAATAGCTGCAAAAAATGACATCGGCTCTTACTACTGGACCTATGATTCATTCGTGTAGCACTTATAGCATATTTACAAGTATAACGGTGTGCTGACATGCATAATAACACATATTCTAATGTACATCGCTATTTCACGACAAAAGAGAAAAAGTAATTACAGCTTCTAGATGTAAGTTCTCTCTATGTGCCCAGAAAAATAAGAAAATTTTAGACTAGAAGCGTGTGTTTTGCAGTCAAAATGTAGATTTTTTTAGGAGTAACTGACATATTAAATAAGATTCGTAATAAATCCCTAAAAATCCAAAACTGCCGGGAGAGATAACATAAGTAGGACATTTAAACGACTTATCAACTCTAATAACCTCGTAAAGTAAATTAAAATTCCATTTTTAATGAAATAGCACAAGGAATCATAAAAATGTAAATTTGCTGATTGAATGCAGGTTTGTTTAAAAACAAGTATAAAACTTAGTCAACTGTAAATGATTGCTAAATAGGCTAAATATCACACTCAGCAGTTAATAATTTGAATAGCTTGACTAAACACTTTAAGAATATAAATCATCTATTTCAAATTCCAATCAACTCTCTATTAAGAGGTGCATCCATGAATAAAAAACAAAACCAGAAAATAAATTTTGAAACCAATTAACCAATTAACCAAATAACCAATGGACTGCCACTATGGAAACACATTTCTCCTCGATCATCGAATTTGAGTGTCATTGAACTCAGTTCGAATTTCGGTGGGTGATCCACTTTTTAATCCTAAAGCCGTATTTGCAGACAGAATACGCGAAATGAACTCCACACTATAACAAAAGTCTACACCTATTATTATCAGAATCACCATGAATGTAATCAATTGTGTGATTTTTTTAGATGTAATTGACAGATAGGTTGAATTATTGATATTAGAGCTGACCATAACTAAGATTGTTTTATTAGCCCCAATGTATTCACTATGGGATGCTTTAACCTCAAATCTAAATTTTCCCCAAGGTTAAGTTTCTCTAAGGATCAACGGCCGTAAATAATTGCAGTCACGGTGAACAACTTCACTTTAAGCAACCGGAAATTAGCTTTAATTCCATTTCTCGAAGTCACGGTTGCCTTTGGGAGCCCGCAAAGTACGCTTTCTCATGTTTGCATGTACGAGAAAATTGTAATATGATTTAAATACTAGTTCATGCTTACATTATAAATGAAGGAGAAACCCACAAACAAATCAAAAGAAGAAAAATTCCGGTAGTATTAAGAATACAATTTTTATCCTTGTTCATAATGAACGTCATCTGAATGCATTGCAATGACTTGTATGGGTAAATTCTCGGGTAGGTAGAATCAGACAGCATTTTGGATAAAACATTAGTTCTGACAGAGAAGAAAAAGTCACAATATTGAATTCGCGGTGAGGGGAAATACAACTTTAAGATTAAAGCGTAGAGTGCTTAGGCTGAGGAATGTGAAGAAATCAAGACGAGAAAGTCACCGATGACCTTTGACATGAAAAACTGGAACCAAAGAAAAATGTTTGCAATCCTTGAGGTAGGACCATCATGGAAGAAAAAATAATGATAGTGAGCCGCGGATGAGATTAAAAAAAGGTTGTCTACCAAAGGAAAACCCTCCCAACCCCTAGTTAACTTCTGTTTAACGCTGCCCTAAAAAACTGGCAAAAATATACGGTATTCCTTACGCATATTCCACAAAATCAGTCTACACGTTATTACGCTTTTCTAAGTTTGCGATATTCGCTTTTCTAAGTTCGCGATCTAAGTTTGCGGTCCTGCGATCAATTTAGAGTTACTCACACATTTATTCTCCAAACATAAATATAAGTATACTTCAAGTATACATAAGTATACTCAAAATATAAGTTTTTTTTATTTAAAATTCTCTAATACTAGAAATTCCTCTTTAAATTCGCAAAATACAATGAACAATTCATTAAAAGCAGTAATCACTGCACACAGCATTGCTTCAATTCCTCTTGAAATTCTCAAAATATAATGAAAAATTCATTAAATGTAGTGATCACTGCACAACGCACTGCTTAAATTCCTCTCTGAATTCGTAAAATATAATGAAAAACTCATTAAATGCAGTGATCACTGCACACAGCACTGCTTAACAACTTCATTTTTTTAGAATTATTGAGACATTCATTCACTTTCTTCTTCTTACAACAACTCCTCTCTGGCTTATACCCAAATCATAATTGCAACTTGATTTACAAGACCACACATCATTCTATGTAAGAAAATAAAAATGCTGACTAGGGTAAATAATTCCAGTCAGACTTAAGCCTAAGTACGTTCGCCGATGTGACGTGATAACTTTGTCCTCTGAAAGGTACTGTTAGGTACTAGTTACAATTTTATTTCCATTAACAAATTCCGAAGGAACTCGGCAAATGTAATTATACTGATAGAAATTGCATGTAAAGGAAGGTGCAGGGGAAAACTACTGGTTGCAGGAAAAAAATGGATAAAATCTGAGCGTAAAAGTTATGCCAAATACGAGGATTCTTAACTTAAAACGATAGCTATGTTCGTTTACTGTTGAGGTTAGGTAAATATTTCAGGAGCTGGAATATTATGTTTGCAGACAACATGAGGTGTGCAGGGAGGACTTACACAAGGATATGAGACGAACCAGTTCAGGGTGAAGAGAAGTACTCTGGGGATCTCCGAAGGGCTGGAGCAGCCCTGATTTCTTTCTCAAACACTTGCCACTTTACAACTGATGTAATACACGATAACACAAGTTTTGCCATTTAGATGATCATTTATTACGGTTAAGAACTCATTATCAGTTAGAGTGAAATATACTATTCATCACAAATTGTCGGTCTGACTCAATACTACAATAATACCCCTCTTAACGTGAATAAGTTAATTCTTAGTTAAACTAGGACTTGAGGCCAAGAAATTTTGATTAAAACTTCAGGAAAAGCAAAATAAAAACTGATGCATCTTCTTAGCCCATACGTTTCAGGAAAAGAGTAATACCTATATAATACGCATATAATACGATTTCTGTGGTTTTTATACCATTTTAATGACGAATAAAATAATATTATTATTATACCCTTGTATCTGTGCGACGGAAGTCATTTCGGAAAAATATTTCATTATCACAGAGGGTGCCCATTTAAATCAAAAGCTTACAATAAAATGCCAGGTGCGAGAATAAATCATTCTACTTTTCAAACGCGAGTTTGACAAGAGAAATGGATCCTCTGGTTAATTGACGATTGGAACCGGTGCCATGCTCGTCACACAAGTTGAGACACTCCTATGAGAGCCTCAGAAGCCTCGGAATGAAATTAACTGCCCTCGACGATATTTTGGTCAGTGGGTCTTCACTGGTCGCACTGTCAGTCGCGAGGTCAAGCAGGCGAAGACGATGAGAGAATTCCCCTCCTCAAATGTGCCGTCCCCAACACGCAAGGATGCTAAGTTTCAGGAAAAAATGGGGCAAAATATCGAATTATAGCTCAAAACCTCGAGCAAAAATATACTCCGATGCTCAGTTTTAATAGCTTTTCATACGAGAAATACAAACCACGAACTAAACGAAAAAGCACATCTTAAATTAAAACTTTAACTTCGAATTTTCAACTAATTGAAAGTTCTCTTTACTAAAAAAAACCTTCAGAATTCCAATAAATATAAGATCTGCCACACATCATTTTGTTAAAAGAACAAAAATGAGAAAAAAACGCTATAAGGGCATTGGTAGACGTGACTACATAACTTGGATTAGAAGTAGGATTAGATTATACGTAAATCTGCACAAAAAGAAAAGGATTAAAGGGGAAAAACAAAGGAGAGAAAAATCAGATAATATACAAATACAAAATCAGTTAACACACGGCTCATAATCTACTCGAGAGAAGGTAAAAATTAAGGGCTTAAAAATAGAGAGACGAAAAGCATCTTGACTGCAACTGCGCTGCGGAGATTTAAGATAGTTTGCAGAAAATTAAGGTAGTTTGAGCGAAATATCATTTTACCTAGAAATCAATGAATTTGGTCTCACTTTAAAGAAAAATATCTCACCCTTCTAATGACACCAAAAATTCAACCCCTCACCACATTCCTTTCCGAGATATTTACCAAAAAATATCAGCCATTTTATATGAGAAATGGTACGTCTATACACTCTAGAGAGATCTTACATTAAAAATGAGACATTTTCTACACATACATCTCGTCAAAAAATCAACAGTGTGTAGTTTGTGTGTTTTCTCAACTATTTTTGAAGATAAATCATATTGTCATCGCAATAAATTCTTCGGGATCACAATAAACCTTCCGTTTTGAGGGAGTTTCAAACGTACCGCGTGAAAAAAATGAGTCAAGTTAAAGACTTATGTAGATATTTTCGTTTGATTACTAACAATTTCTATCATGTAAAACTATATTATTTCACCATTAATGATGAAATATTTAATTTGTGTGTCTCACAGCTGGTGATATTAAAAAGCACGATTCGAAAATGGTCTTTATTATGATCAGGGAACTATCTCGCTCGCACTACCTTAAGGGCACATTTTAACCCTCTATGGACGGAATCATGAAACATCAGGATGAAAAAATACTGCTACTAAAAATACAGCTAAAGACTTATTTAGATATTTTTGATTGATTACTAACAATTTCCATTATGTAAAACTATATTATTTCACAATTAATAATGCAATATTTAATTCGTGTGTCTCATAATTGGTGAAATTAAATCATATATATTGAATATATATTATTATTACTGATTACATATAACTGAATATAACATATATATGGTCTCTATTATGACTAGGGAACTAACTCGCTCGGACTACCTTAACAGAATAGCGAATATATAGGTAATAATGATAAAAATTATGAAAGACCCGCAGCTTTTATAATTCCTATTACCAGCTGCACCGGAACAGTCTTCTAGGATTTTATCCTTAACGAAGCAAAACTAGCAGCAGAAATACATAAGAACTTCAGTATAGAATTAAGTTGCCCCCTTAAAGGAAAAATTCCCACCATATTCAAAAATTCTTGTCTTAAATTATCAGATTTACACCCAGGTGCTGGCATTGCTCCAAAGGGACATGAGATATTAGCGTATGCCTTTCAAAGATTGGTTGAATGAAAATGAAGAAATTGTAAGGAAAATGACTATAAAAATATTCACTACGATTAGATCTTTAATAGGCATTAATCTAATTTGGCTTGGGGAGCAATGAAGCCAACTGAGATGCAGAAAACACGTTAGGTGGTGCTGGTGAAAACATTTTTGTTCATGCTATCGTAAGAGGCTCATTATAAAATATAAGATAGATATCAGGAATTGGCACTAGACTCTAGACAGTCCGTTCTTCTAACAATTATGTGTCTGGTTAGGCCACTCTTCGAATACACCGTGAGCATTCGGGAGCCGAACGGAAATATTTAAGCAAAAAAATATAGATAACACAAAGGAAAGTTGTGTCCTTCGGTAAAAACTGCTACGAGAAAACTTATAGTGTTATACAGTTTTTTAAGTAGGATTGGCTCGGGAGCCGTTAAGCTTGTACGATACATTTTGAACAGGTGTGTTACAGAGCGACGCAGGGAGTACCATTTTCACATCGCACAGCAACTCTAGGTCTGACAGAGACTATAAAATAAGAGAGATACAATGCCAAACAGATAGATATAATAATTTGTGCTCGCCACGCACAATAAGTGACCGCAATAAAAACTGAGCTTCCCTCAATACTTTCCCATAATACACATCACCAGTTTACCTACAAAAACATTATCCTTCACATGGCTGGTGTCCTAACACCCCTTGCCATATGCTCCTGCGGCGCCTTGCTGGGTAGTATGTAAGTGTAGGTGTAGACGTCATGTCCATACAAAACCTTTTGAAGTTCATCTATATTCATCAAGTATTACAATGAAAGGGGTTGAGCAGTTATGCATATGATATGTGTACAAAAAGAAAAGGGATTACTTCGACAGGTAATAAATATATATATCCTGCGGATAACAGACTTGACATGTTAGATAGAATTAAAATCCATTACTTGGATGGCCAAACATGTACTACGCAAATGGGCACACTCCTTCGCGATTAAATAGGAACATATGTTTAGAGTATTTAAAAATAGCAAGAGAACTTATAAGGTCCTTGTTGATGTGCGGCTGGAGTACCGGTTTTTCATCCCTAGGGTGCGATTTACTATCCCGGAGAAAATCGAATCGGAAGATTTAGCAATGAAAGTCAGGGATGGAATTCAGGAGAAACATAAGTTTTCACCACGAGAAATCATGAAGAAGCTTAGCAGTTTTCCAAATTAAAAACACACTTCAGACTTGTAGGATTTACTATTCCGCGATAAGATTTCCATACTATCCGCGTTACCCAGCTTGATGATTCAAAATGTTGATAATGGACCATTAGGTTAGGATTAAAGAATGATTATTACCGAGCAGAATGTGCAATTGTAATTGAAGCAAGTTTTGGGGAAACGACCAACAAAAAATCAGAGAATATGAGGATAAAGCTTTAAAAAATAGAACTTGGAAATCGGGTGTAGTATTTGGCGTTTAGTTGGAAATGTGGAGTAACAATGAACTATTATTACAGGTAGCTTACGAAAGGACAACGTATTTCTCTACAATTAACAAATAAGCACGTTTGATTATGTCTGAAAAGAAAAACTGTACAGTTTAAAATACAATTCAGGATGTGGAATTCATATTGAAAGCAGTTGTGAGAGAAATATTATGTTAGACGACTTGCGAAGAGAAATTTACTATTTGTAATTTCTATTTTCACGGTCAAATAAAATAAAAAGTTTCAACGGAGGAAAAATAAAACAGGCGCCTGCACGGGCTCTCCAGCCCTTCACCGGGAGAACTAACTCTTTTGTACAGAACTCAATGGATTTCACGCGGATTATTAAGAATACCAAAATCAGCGAAGGAGATATATTAGTAAGTTTTGATATCGTTTCCTTATTCACAAATGTGCCCATCAATGAATCCATCCAACTCATCAAAAATCTTATTAACGAAGGACTACCAAAAGATTTCCCAGACCTCACAGAATTCTGCCTCAAAAATTCATATTTCCTTTGGAATGGAATCTGGTACCAACAAAACGAAGGTGCCGCCATGGGATCACCCCTCTCCCCAGTGGTAGCAAACATTTTCATGGGAATTTTGAGCAGAAGGCATTAGAGTCCTATCACAAGAAACCATCACTTTGGATCCGATATGTTGATGACACATTCGTCGTATGGCCACACGGGAAAGAAGAACTCGTGCTTTTTCTGGAACACCTTAATCAGCAGAATCCCGCCATAAAATTCACGATGGAGATTGAAGAGAACGGCTGCCTACCATTCTTAGATGTTTTGGTGAGTAAGAAACCAGATGGAAGCCTTGGTCATGCAGTATATAGAAAGAAAACCCACACAGATCGGTATTTGGATGCAAAATCGCACCATCATCCCGCCCATAAGAACTCTCTAATCAACACCTTAGTTCATCGTTCCTACAGTATTTCAGACACCGAATCTCTTCCTTCAGAGAAGCAACATTTAATCTCAGCGCTAGAGAAGAATGGATACCCTAGGCATATAGTCCTTTTAAGGACCGCAAGGAAAGAAAAGGAATTGGCGGAAGCAAATGATCTAATGATAAACAGAACCAAAGAAAGACCTAAAGAAAAGCCAGCTGCATATGCCACAATTCCATACATCGCAGGGACGGCACAAAAGATTAGTAGGCTCCTTCGGAAGTATGGTATAGTGACGAGATTCTCAAACTCGAAGAAAATTGGAGATATCATCCCAAAACCCAAGGACAAAATTCCCGCTGTAATGTATGAGGGAGTCTATGAAATCAAATGTATATGTGGTAAATCCTACATCGGCCAAACGGGGAGAGCAATTCAGTGCAGAATTAAAGAGCACCAGAGGGCCACCGAAAAGAGGAGATTCAGCCTCTCCGCAGTTGCAGAGCATGCGTGGTTCGAGCCAGGACATCAGATTGCCTTTGACCAAGTGAGAGTACTCTCAAGGGAAAATCGTTATTTTCCCAGGTTAATCAGAGAAGCGGTAGAGCTGGTTAAATATCCATCGAATTTCAATCGGGAGGATGGATACCCACTTGCCTCAACCTGGGAGAGAGTGGTGAAACCACAACGAGGAGCGGGCAATCGAGACACCCTATGGTCCTAGATGTACTAGCAACGCAATACATAACAACGGAAAATAAATAATAACAATTACAAAAATGTCCAACGGACCTGAAGACGCCCCCAGGAAGAGGGGAGAAACTGTTGTCAAAAAAACCAAACACGCGACGGAAATACCTGAAAAGAGCAACATTAATAATTATAAGAGTCGCGGAAGCCTTCAAAGAAAAAAATATTTCATGCTTTGCAAACGTAACTGCGCAAACTTTCTCGACAGCAGCGTTAAGCATCGTCACCTTAAAAACCTCATGAAGATACCACGATTGCCACAGCATATTTGGAAACACTTCCAGTATTCTGCTGGAAGATAAATTGTAAACACTGAGCCTCTGCCATCAAATTAGTCTCCATCAACACTTAGATCGGAGCCATACTTTTGCTTTGTTCCGGAAGTACAAGTCTTGTTCAGAAATAGGCATCAACCTTATTCCACATCTAAGCACCAAAAAAAGAAGAGATAGAAAATACAGTTTTTAATTCTGAACATATGAATAAAAAATTGATTTCTTCGAGATGATGTCATTTTTCTACTGACAATGAAGGATTTATGACTACATAGTGTTATCACTCCATACTAAGGGTAAACATATACTGATCTCTAAAAATACTCTTAGGGGCGTAATTTAACCTTAACACGCCAAAAGGATTCTTAGGTTCTCGCCAAAAATGTACGTCCCTCTTGCCGAATGGGATATTAAGGGAAGACTTACTTGGTAAAATATGTTCAAATGAAACGCCCACAAAATTACTTGAACTGTCAGTGAGAATTCACACACAAGCATTTTAAGGTTGATTTTTTCAAAAGTTGAGAAAATGTCGATAAACTAGTTGCGACACACTATCCACAAGTTATATATTTTTTACAAAATCTAAGGTTTAGCGCGATGAGAGCCCCTCATAAATCGTCACACCAATGCCATGAGTGAACATCATTATATAAAGGCGAGACCTCGAAAATGGCAATCGACATAGCAATTATAGATATGCAATACTATACGAGCGCAATCAACTCCACATGGTGAGCAAAATGTACACCAAGAAGGCAATCAAAATTGCATGCAGAATAAGTCATGGCAAAGAGTAAAACAGAAGCATAATAGAGGTAACTTTGGAACTACAAGCTTAGTTTACTAATTGATAAAAGCAATTACAAGCATAAATTTTCAAAATCACATACTAAAACTTTGGCAAACTCTTAAAAATTGTCGCCGTTAAGGAAAGCATTTGAGATGTCCAACTCTTCTAAGAATACTAATAGCGACACCAAAAGAAAATAAGGAGGGCTTATGAAAGCTTTAGATTTCCTGGATTAAAATTTGCAATTCACGATTGAAAGAATATAATTAACATTCGGAAATAATTACATATATTCTTAATGTATCTTTCTTCTGTATCAATTGCCATTTTTGAAAAAATTTAATTACAAATTAAATCAATCACTAAGATCGCCGCTGAGGAGAAAAACCTTTTGCTCATATATTCCGGAAACATAAATTAATTTCAATTTATTAAATTTTCATGAATAATTTGTTTCAACAGTAGATAAAAACTGCATGACTATATGTAAAGCAACAGAAACGGGGAATATTAAAAAAATATAATTCACTTCACTAACCTAATTGATAAAAAGTACGATCGTGAGGGAAAATACGGAGAAAAATTGCATTAATCCGTTGAGACAAATTTGTCCAAATAAGAACAAAAAACTTTGAAGTTTCATCATTTTCAATTAAATGTCACGGGAAATATAGTAGCACACCCGATGTCCTTCACAAGATCCAACATGAGGCCATCATCAGTAATGATAAATCATATACCTGTTTTGGTTGAATTCAAACGTGGTGGGGATATTGCAGGTGATTTAAAATTATTGCCGAAGGGACCACGTCATTGAGCTTCAAGCGGCAGCTAAATAGCATTGGAGAAGTAATATTTTGCTCCATTCCACATTTAAATTTTAAAAAATTACCGTAATTTAATTTTCTGATGGGGACTCTGCTTGCACTAGTAAATAACTTGCACCAATGTCTCATTGAGCAGAACAACTAGACACTAGATTCGCTCATTTTCTTCTAATTGGACCCAGCTCTCTTGAATTTCATCAAATGAGCTCAAAGAGTCATACCTCTGCGTTTGTGAAACACGATTAAGCAAAACCATGGTCGTTACGCTACACAGAAAGACACACGCTTCGATAGACGCTACTTCTAGCCACCCGTAGGAGCAATACAATGCATGAAAAAACTCCGTTGGTAGCCGATAGGGATTCGCCAATTTCACACCACCAACATTATTTGAAAAATTATCCGATGTCTTTCATCAGGTTCAACATCTCAATGTTGTTAACTTTTGCTAGAGTCATGATGTCAGCAGATATTATTTTAAACCCTCCTGCAATCTCTATAAATGACAGAAGTAACAAAATAAGAGACACTTCAGGTTAAAAATGGGCTAAAATCACTTCCACATGAAAAACAGCAATGAAAACCGAGCAAAACAAAAATCCGTTATCACAAAGATCTTACTATCCATCCTTCTTTTACCTCGTCAATTTTTTTTCCTGGGCTCTCTTTTAGCCTTTTAACCTAAGGCAGTAATCGTGACGGACATTTATCCATGGCCAAGCGATGTCTAGCGGAGTAGTAAACTCAGTAGGTGTAAACCCTTCTTAGAGGTTATAAGAACGATAAACTAGACTCAATCGCAACTTCTTTAAAATAAATGCAAGGCATTCAGAGGAGATAATAAAATTAACCCTTCAGTCGTGGTGTGTGAATTGGGAGAATAATTGCCTAAATGTCATAAAATATTGCTTGAAAGTCAATTCCCTATTAGTAAGATGAATTTTACTTAGTTTCATATTTAATACTAAAATAAATTGCAGAAAGACACTTGTACGGAGTGTCTTCAACCCTCAAAAGTAACTCAAAAAGTACCAAAAATCATTGATTAAAAACGGATAGCAAGAATGAAAGTTTTAATACTTAGCTGAAAATAGTTTCAAACCCGATATTAGCAAACTTAAATTTCAACTCCACGAAATGTATTTTTCTGAGAGAAGAAATCACTCGGACGCAAGTCTCAGCACGCGGCCATCATGTTTGCGAAATAACTGGTTGACCTTACCCTTCCCACCTAACCAAAAATCATTAAACTCATTAAATGAAAGAAATTATTAATACTTCAAAGAACCAGACAGATCAAGGCTCACGTTCCAGGCCAACGAAAATTCAACGTTTTCATTAATTTCAGCGATATTCTGAGTCATAGTTCACGCCCTCAAAAACAAGACTCCCAAAATTCTTCCTCCAAAACAAGACACTTTACGGACAACAGGTATTCTTCTTCTTGGGTTATCAACCCATGGGTTGGTTGGCAATAGCACGCCATTCCACTCTTTGTTCAGCTTTTCTCTTCATTTCACCATATGAGGCGCATCCAGAGTCATTGATGATCTGCTTCATATAGCTTAATCTAGGACGTCCTCTACGATTTGTCCCCTCAATAGAACCTTCAGCTATTAATTTTATAAAATCATTGCATCGTAGAATGTGACCTATTAGTTTAAGTCTCCTTGTCTGTATCTGTCGCCAGAGACTTCTATTTTCTTTTACTCTTCTCAGCACTTCCTCATTGGTGATTCTGTCTCGCCAGCTGATTTTCTGCATCCTTCGATAGCACCACATTTCTAGGGCCTCTAATCTGCTCTTTTCATGTTTCCCTATAGTCCAGCTTTCACACCCGTAAAGGGCCACACTCCAAACATAAGCTTTCATAACCCTCTTTCTTACTTCCAAACTAACATTTTTACAAGTCAGTAGAGTCTTTTTATCATTGAAAGCTATTTTTGCTAGTTGTATTCTATTCACAATTTCTCGTTTACTCCTTCCATCTTCTGTTATCTTGCTTCCCAAGTAGCTGTATTCTGTAACTTGTCCTAGTTCTTCATCATTTATTCTTATCCTTACAGGTTCACAGCAGTCTTGAGCACCGCATACCATCACTTTAGTCTTTTGCTTGTTTATCCTCATTCCATATTGGTCTCTAAGAATTCTTTCCATCTCGTTAAGTATAATTTTTAAATCTTCTTTCTTTTCTGTAACTATGGAAATATCATCAGCATATCGTAACATATCTATTTTCTTCCCATTTACTTTGATTCCTACATCAACATTTTCCCTTACTTTATCGATTGCTTCTTGAATGTATGCATTGGAAATTATTGGTGATAGAGGACAGCCTTGTCTAACTCCTCTCTTTATTATAGCTGTATCTTCTTTATTCTTATTTCTAATTAAGGCTGTTTCATTTTGATATGTTTTAAATATTATTCTTCTATCGTTGTATTTAAGTCCAACTTTTTCCAAAATCCTAAACATTTTTGGCCATACAACATTATCAAATGCTTTCTCAAGATCAACGAATGCAACATAAGTTTGTTTATTTTTAGATATTTGTTTTTCAATGAGAAGTCTTAAAGAGAGCATTGCCTCTCTAGTCCCCACTCCTCTTCTAAACCCAAATCGGTCCTCACTTAAAGTGTGTTCCAGCTTTCGTTCAACTCGTTTAAGGATTATCCTTATAAGTATTTTTGAGGCGTGTGATAATAGACTGAGTGTGCGATATTGCTCACATTTCGTAGCAGATGATTTCTTTGGTATAGGTATCATAACACATTTTTGAAAGTCTTCAGGAACTTCACCCGTCTTGTATATTTTTCTTATAAGTTGTAGTAAAGAAGCTTTCAATTTGTCACCAGCTTTTTTAATCAGCTCAGAGGGAATGTCTTCACAGCCTACTGCTTTCCTATCTGGCAAATCTTGCAATGCTTTCTCAAATTCTTCCTGTAAAATATCTTCTCCTAGTTCTTCCTCTTCTATTTCTTCACTTGATTTCATTACATTATCTAATAGTGGTCCTCCTTGGTAAAGCTCTTCAATATATTCTTTCCATCTCTTAAGTGAATCGTCACCAAAAAGCATTTTTCCTTCTCTGTTCTCTATCGTATCGAAAGATTTTTGTTTTGTTTGTTGAAAATCTGTTTTGCTGTTTTAAAGGCTATGTCGGTTTTCCCTTTGTTCATATTTTCTTCTATTTCTTTACATATGTCAGTGAGGTAATTTTCTTTAGCCTTCCTAGATTCTCTGTTGATTTGATTCCTGAGTTTTCTGTATTTGGTTCTACTCTGCTCGTCAGTGGCATTCTTGTAAATTCTTCTCTCCTCGATGAGAAAAACTATTTCAGGCGTTATCCATTCTTTTCTGTTTGCAGGTATAACTTTACCGACAGATTCTTCAGCTGCTTTATGTATGCCGTTTTTAATCTGAATCCATTCTTCATTTGCGCCTCCATGAATAATATTTGATGCTATGTCATCGGTTCTCCGTGCATAAGCTATCATTGTTTCTGGTATTAACGAGGGCATAAATGAATGTTATTAAGAGAAAAAAATGTTCCTTAATGCATTAGAAATGCACATTTTTTAAAATCACATGGCACAAGATTCAACCTCGTTGTTAGGAGCGCTGTAGCAGAAAACGAACCAACCATCTGTGCTACACACAGTGTATCAATATTTCCTTGGCGTCCATTGGTGGGGTTTCTATTCAATGCAGAGGTACCTTTATTCATATATCTCCATTTTTGAGGCGTTTTATGATGCAAAGACAAAGGATCCAACAATCTACACTTAATTGTCGAGTAAGGTGTAACTACACCCTTGACGTGGTAGGTCTTTTGCATTCCGATCATCATTACCGCTAGATAGGTGGGTGCAATAATATTCCATCTATTTAAGGATTCTACTGACAACTCAGAGTAATAATTCAGTCTAGATGATAGGTAATGCAGTCAACGACCTAGTACTACTTGGTTAGGTGACTTCAACAGATCGCTATGACCTCATTGAGGTGGCCATTACTGAGAAAGTCAAGTAATACTATCAAGAAAGAGTTCAGAAAACTATTACGATCATTATTTTTGGGGCACACGATACAAATTTTAGGGGAATGTTCGATTGAAATTACTTTGACTAAACGCCCAGCGGTTAGTGCTCCACCAGCGGTGATGCAAATCCTTTGGCAGTATCAAATCTACATCATCTACGCCAGTGGCCTTGATGGGTGGACATATTGGCTCATCATGTGTCAATGCCGGTCCCAAGCTCGAATACAGGAGGATGGTTTTATGGTTAGGCCTGCGCGACGCAAAGAAATAAAAGCTCACCGCACAGAAACACAAACCTCGGAACCTGGACGGACCCCTAAGAGAACGATCTAAGCGTGGACAAGGATTAAACGATTAAGGAGATACAGACCATTAAGATTTGCATTTTGGAATGACACGTCCAGAAACAAACGCATACAAGAGAGAATACTGCAGTAGAACAATCATAGGATAAATATACATAATATCTCCAAAGGAGAAAGATCAAGGAATAACAAATTATTCAAATAACATCTTTGTATGCAGTGGAAAGGAGAATGAGGCAAGAGCTCACTCAGGAGTTGGCATTTTACAGGACGAAAAGTATGAGTAGCACATCGACAACATCGAATATATTATAGACAGAATACAAAAAGCAGCCTTGATATTTGACTTCGCAACTATAAACATTATATGTATATCTGCTCCATATTTTACAGAACCCAAAGAAGAAACAGACGACTTTCACGATTGATTACGATTTACAGCTGGTAATTTACTACCAACGCAAAAGCAATTACAATGGCAGTTTTCAACGAAAGAGTAGGCTGTGATGTGGTAATAGAAATATGACAAGGGTTTAAATAGAAAATTTAAAATGATCCGAATATAAACGGCTTTGATAATTCCACTTGATGTTTATTAGCACGACCCCTGTTTTGACACTTCGTGTCATCTGTTTTGCGTCACACGTAAGGTACTGGTTCTTCTTCTAAGAAACTAATTCTTCACTTACTTTTCCTCAGTGGACGGTAAAAGTTCATCATGTATCATTGGAGTATCAACAAATTTGTGCATTACACGCTTCAAGTCTAGTCAGATAGTATTTACATCAGAAAAAATAACTTTCTTTTAGGTGGAGTCGAAATAGCGCCTCACAGTCGTTCTGTGGGTGACTAAGTTTGGTCTTTCTAGTGTAAATGTCAGTTAATGGTCACCGTAATCTCACGTTAGCCATGTATGATATGCTTTTGGAGAAGAAAATGACTTACTGGCTACTGAATAAACATTCCTTTACTTTCAGTAAAAAATAAGGTCAAGTTTTAACATTACGATTCCAGTGTCAAGGGCTGGTTATTAGGGCAGATCAATAGCAAATTATCATTTTTTGGTCAATCATACTTCCACTTAACGTGTGGTCTTTTATTAATGTTATACCTTAGGTTACAAATATCGAATCGCATTTTAATCAGATAAATTGTTTAGCAAGTTTAACGTAATGTTGTACGTGGAATTCTATTCAATATTTAATAACTTTTGTTAATTTCGCAGTATTTTATTTCAGAGTATATGCCTTAATACAATGAGACCTAAAGGTTGTGATTGATTAATACAAAGCTAGTCGCTAATGAAACGGCATGGGACAACCGTGTGTGTCAGTCTATGAAATATTACTTTCCTAATAAAATTAAAAAAACTTTGACTCTGAGGATAGAGGTGAAGACTTTAAAATACAGGCGCGGGAAGAATAAGCTGGATTGAGGGAAAACGTGAGGAAAAACGTGAGGGATGAGGATAGAGCCCTAATAGAATTTCAATTTCGTTATATAAGCATTCACCGGTCTCAGTGTTGGAAAGGAGACACTCCCTTCTACGAAGCCAAACTGTCAGTGTGGTTTTTCCCTATCCAGGCCATGGCCGTATGTGTTATACAAATATATTTATTACAAGCATTTATTGGCTAAAAGCTGTAACCAATTGAGGTATTTTTTAAAAATAAAATTAATAAATATAAATCGATGTTCGAGATACGATTCCTTTGAGAGACGCCCATATTTTTCAGAAAATTAAAAGCAGGATTTTGTTGCACACATACTTTACTCATTAAGTTGTGTAGCAGTGATAATGTATCTTTCGAAGCGTAAGTGAAATCGTATATAATAAGGCATCAGTATTTTATAACCAAGGGCAAAACATTGAGGACCTTAAACTTTATTAACACCTCTGCATTTTCACAAATGGATAGATAAATTTATTGCTCCACTTAAAAAAACAATACAGAGAAAAATTAGCAATACAATTGTGGGGCTTTAGGTAGATTCAATGGTTTACAGCAGTGTAGAACCTACCTACCTACCAGCCTTATTTATACGTTCAAATTGTATCATTAAAAAATATAGCAATATCTTTTTTAACAAGACGAGCTTAATGAAGAATAAACCAATACATCCTTTAAAAAAATCAGATTGGAATGTCCCGTTACATCCCTCTTGTTGTCATAGGCATATTCAGGATCCTCATACTAAGTAAGAGTTTACTTGATGAAAGAAAGAGGTTTCAATTGACTTTGAGGGGTTGATCGCTGTCCCAATCAAAGTAAATTCTCTATGCATTTCTATCAATTATGCTCAGTGTCGCGCATGGAGCAAGAATTCATTTCTCCTCGCATGCTCCGTGTAAAATCCTCTCCATGCTCTCGGCGAGAACGCTCAAATCGATTCCAATTGACCTTGTATTTTCCCCTAGCGGAGAAATTGCACGAGGTCTCGCTGGTGGCGCATCACTTGCACTCGCCTTCACCTTGAGCGTCTGACAAATGCGACAAAAAATGTTTGCGGGGCGACTAAACTGTTGCTCGACGGCGGCTGGGGAAAAAATATTCCACTCGGCCAATGAAGCCACCTGCGCAAGTCGCAACGAAACGCACCGCTCGAGTGCACAGCGACTTGGCTCCGTTGAGGTTTCGACGCTTTAAGTGATCATTGATGTATTGCTGGGAAACATGACGGATAACTACCTATTGGATATGTGTTGCGAGAGGAAAAGATAAATTGGGGACAAGAGAGTTTGACACCAGAAGCTTCGGGGAGAAAATTGTTGTCTCTTACTTCCATTAGTCGCTTGCATAAAAATGTCATATTGACTTGAAGTACGACTCGCGGCTATTTTTATCGCTGACTCTGACCTCTTAAATTTAATTCTCCCATATTTGTTTAGGTATCTATCTCAACATAGAATTTCACCGTCCTGAAAATTATACCATAATATATATTGCATTGTCGACATTATTAGAAAAAAGGAGGATATTTGTTAAATTTCCCCTCTGAGTTTATTTCATCACCGTAGGTTTCGGAAATTTTTTCATTACCAAGGCTGAGGAAAAATGAGTGAAATCGGTGTGGAAATCTACTTTAAATAGTGATACTTACCACTTTGCCACACTTTATGAAAGACAGTTTCACCTTGATAAGGCATCATCTGACCAGACTCTCATCAGAAGGTGACTTATTTAGGTGAAACCGGTCGTAGTGTCAAATTTATAGGGGAAGTGTTAAGTATTAACATTGAAAATGTATATCTTCCAGTATCACGAAGCCCAGCCTGAAAAAAATTTATTCCATGTGGAAATTTTCGAAGTATACTTTATCTTTTTTTAATCATGTCAGCAACTAATATACTTAGGCACAGCTTTCTGGAAGATGGCTTTAATGACAGGACTCGTATATCTAAAAAAAATGAGTGAATTCCAAATGTTACTTCGAATTTTACATTCATTGTCTTTTGTATTCTACTAGCCATAATGCCCTTTGATTGATTGTCAATGGGAGGGATGAGAGTAAGAAATGTTAGACACCGTAGTTCGATGAATACAGAGTAGAATCTTATTTCCCATTTATAATCTTAACGGTGACTGCTTCGACATTCAAACGTAAACGGATAACTTATTTCAGCAACAATAAGTCTTCGAAATCAGTGCTCGTTCAGTGACACTTCACCGCATTAATTTAGTCATCAGTCAACAATAGTGACGCGGATAACGCTAATAGCACAGTTCGAATGTTACGCTACGCTTTCAATTCATCAGCCATTCTTTTAAAGGCAACGACTGAGAAACTGGTTTAAATTAGGTTTTAATAATCCTATGAGATCTCACTAACTTTACTTTCCATCGATTTCGTATGAAACGTGAAAATAAAATAAAATGAAAAGCCTGTTGAGTTGACATATAAAAGGTAAATAACTGAAAACCAAACGGCAATTCATGATATTCAAATAATTCAAATGAAAACGGCAATTCGGCTGAGAAATGACGTATTGTATGAAAGACCTCACGGCATTTTCATAGTTTCACTCATAAAATGAATGTACCTGCTCACCATATCTTACTTTAGGGTTTTTTACGAAGTGGAATTTGCCTGATTAATCGCTAAATGATACATATCATTAAGCCATTTCACTGATATTTTTTCCAAACCAGTATAATTCGGACATAATAGCTGACAGGTTTTGGTGCTGTTCTTTCTTTTTTGGGTGTTTTGTCTTTCCAATACTTTACGGTTCAAACCCCTGACGAGGAGGATATTTTTCAGAGGACACCCGATCCCTACTGCAAAACTGCATTTATTTCAACAGATATTGATGCGAGCTTGTCAACGGCATCAATAAACTTTTTTAAACTCTCTTTTACATTATCTTCCTCTCGCATTTTTCATAACATGAGTTGCTTATGTAATATCACCTTTCTGGCAGGTCCCTTAGAGGCGTCCATAGCTTTGAGCTTTAACCAAACTTCTCTCGAAGTTTCATAGCCCTTCACTTGTGTGAGTTCTGAAGGGTCCACGCTTAAGATTAGATTTGACCTTGCTTACCGATCCATAATCTTCCATGCTTCGAGCGTTTCTAATGATTTTTCGTCTGCATCACTGAACTCTGGCTTCGGTTTCTCTCCCGATTCGTATTGTAAACAATCTTTCTTGATGAGAATAGCTTCAGTTTGCACTCGTCACTTGTCGTAGTTGTCCCTTTAAATAAATGCAGCCGGGGATGATCTACAGGATAAATCGTGGACATCTTCACGGGCACAGAAGAAATTTGATCGGAGTAAATCGAATATAATTACAAATTAATAGTCAATTAGTTGAACTTCCCGGAGTCTGGGCCCAAAACCTTTATAGAGGGTTCCGCAGACCATAAAAAATGTGCACGGAAGCCAGCAATTAGTATATATAACAAAGCAAGTAGGTTCAGATACATCCATGGACGATAAATCGAGAGCAAGTGACGAGTCGTCTAGTGGTACACATTAATTAAGACACCGGAAAAAGAACGCAACGCCACGCAGTGACGAATCTGAGAACAGACTAGTGAATGAGGACCCATTATGAAATCTATATCCACTACCCCTGAACTCATCGCGCCATCGTCGGCACAGAAATTGATTTACTCCAGTGGTGGGCAAGCGGATGACAAGGAGACAATAATGGGAAGGGCCACCTCCATAAGGCCCTATAGTATAGGTATTTTTGAATAACCCCCCGGCCGCTAGGTGGCTCTCCAGTGGCGACGAGGCGGTGAGTTGAATTTTTGCACGTATCGCTTATGACAATGGAAAAGAAAAACAGACATTACTCCAGAAAAGAAATAGCTGGGAGTATTTCCAGGAAAAGCAAATTTCAGATGAAAACAGTAACCTTTAATTAATTACAGCAGTACATATACGTACATGTTACGGTAACTAACGAATAAACTGTTATAACTCGAAAAATCGAGCAATGGTCAATACATAGACGCTTACGGCACTTGATACTAGAAATGGGCAAAAATGGACTAAGCAATTTAAATGGAACAGTTCCGAGAAATGAACAGATCAGTAAATGAACGGTTAACACATACATCTTGTTCCTTTGAGTAAGATCAGATGGCCATACTAGAAGCGCGTCCTATAGGGGAGGAGGGTGTTGGAGCCACAATCCACCCAACCATTAGATAATGACCCTCGCGGAGTACCGGACTTCAGCGCCTAGAAAGAACCTGAACAGCATGCCCAATAGAATTCAGCTACAGTTCACTGTTCAGAAAGAACAGCATGCTCAATAGAGCTCAGCTGGGATACACTGTTCAGAAAGATTCGCGGAACATGCTCAATAGAGTTCAGCTGTAGAGCTTCACGTAAACATTCGTCGAATGGCAGGGCTTTCAGCTAAGGTAGAGATCAGAAAACCTGAATAGGTATGATAGCTCGATGCCATTACGATCGGAAATAATCATTATCATAATTTATGCATTCCTCGCCAATACGTGGGATGGGTTACGATTCAAAGGAAGATAAAAATGCTACGCTGTTTTATTCACATGCAATTCTGCGGACACGTAACGTTCAATTGTATGAAAACTTAAGTTCGACATCAGAAATTCACTCTTAAGTTTAGAGTCGAATACTGAGTAAGACAGTGGAAACTTAATGGTTTCACACAGTACAGGTATTTTAAGCATTCGTATGCTTTATCCATTCAACCAGAGAATCCAACCTGGACAAAAAGTAACGAAAAGCCATTCATTGTCTTGTACTTTGCAATGTGAAGCTATTAATGCATTAATTCTTCCGCATTTGAATATAAAAGTTTGCGAAATGGCGGTGTTAAAAAAAACTCGAAACCAAGAGACAGAATATTCATATTCGGAGAGATATCTGCCTGAAGTTTGCACCACGAACGTTATAGCATATGTTCTTCCTCAGTTATGGCACGGACCTTGCAGCCGCGCCGCATTTCATACAGACGTTTCAGTGAAGAGAAGACCGCCGCCAGTGTCATTTCTGCACATTATAATCTATTGATTTTTGGTAGACGGCAGTTTTCATATTTTTCTCATTTTTTGTCACAATTTTTTACAAATCATTCTTATTTTACTTGGAGCCATTATTTCCAATCAAATCCTTTTTCGAATTATTTTGACATCATCTAATTTAATAACAGGTTGATAAAGAAAACTTGGACTATAAATTGAATAGGAGTTGCTGTTTATCAGGCACTATTTTACATTACATTTTATTATTAAAAATTTCGTTTAATTATCGTTACTCTTTTTTGCATACTATGGGTGATCTCATAGGACCATACGCAATAGGATTGGACGAAAGACTTTATGTTGCTTCATTTAAAGAATATACACATGATTTTATATGCAATTCTGCTAACTTAATTTCAATTAACCCACCACCTCACATTTATAGCGCAATGAATGTTATTTTGATCTGTTTTTTTTTAACTGCTCTGATCCCTGAAATGGATCGAAATGAACTATTCACCATAAAGAACAGTATGGCACACCTCTACTTGACACGTCTTGATCAAAATTGATAACCAATTTATGTTGAAAAAGAGCAATACTCGAGGCTGGAAAAATGTTTACCGATGGACCTTTTTCATGAACATTTGACCAACTATTCTTACTGACGTACAACTGAAAAAAAACATCAACAGGGAAAATCAAAAAACCTCCAGAAGATCCGCAAATCCGTCCTCAAACGTGACGGTTGGTATGAAAAAAGGGCACTAAGACCACTTATATCACTCATCTGCTGACCGCAAGCCATTTTGCACCATTAAATAAAAAAATTCACAAATAAAATGTAGTCTAAACAGTTATCGACTTCTCAACACATTTCACAAAGCCAAAATTCGAAACGGTTAGTAACAATTACATTATGAAGCCAATTACCTCAATATGAACGTATTTGCCAAACTCGTGGGAAATCTTCAGAATCGGGTTGAACAAAAAAGCACCTGCATCAAATGGGAAAATATTTGTAGCCTCACTTTCATCTTCATGAGACAACTTGGATCAAACGATTATCATTTACCCTCATAAAATACGATATGAGCTCTTCTGGCAATACGTCCATTTCTGTCAGATTTTTATTTCAACTCGCCTGCGTTGTGCTTCTTTGCCTGCTTTTTTTCTATCGACAATATAAATCAGAGTAAACAGCTACCATATTATTATAAATTCGTTATTATAGAGAATGTAACCACATTCACAGCTGGAAATCTCCTAATGGAATGGATTTCATGATATGCCATTGCCTGCCAGAGCCAAATTTATCATCATGTGACATAAAGAAACTCATAGCATCAGACTGCTGGTTCAAACCCGCAGCCCCAGAGGCACTAACTTACGCGACAGTGTTTCCCGCTATAGGCATACTAAAAATGTGGAAACGGACCTTATCTTCTACCCTGGGCTGACTGTCCGCCTCTCTAAAATCACATTTCCACCACTTCAACATTTTTAGCCTTAGTTATTGTAGCCAGTCTTACAGGGTATCACCTCACAGCAACGAGCCGCGACGGAATTTAGTGGATGGAGGAGGAGAACGCCGGGGGATGGTGGAGTGAGAATGAAGCAGTGTGGTGTCCTCAGAATGAGGAGCATACATTGAAAATAATCCTCAAGGTCTTGCGTGCCTTATAGCTTATAGCACACAAGAGCAGCAATCGCTTAGTTTCAAGCTATCTGTATGACGAGCTCAATTAGATGCCACTCGAACGTTCTTGCTGAATCTTTGATACAATTTGAGTATTTTAAAACTACCGGTCTCAACTTTTTACAATGACGAATAATAGAGGAAATGAGGAAAATGCAGGGGAATGAATGGCTAAGACAGTCAAGACCAAAAACAGCAGCTCTATGTTTCCGAGTGGAAATGACGCCAGCGGGAATTCTAGAGTTAAAAGAATCGTTCGTGAAGATAAAAAAGACACAAACACTTTCCTCAGATCAAAATATTCTCCTGAGGTGAGTAAGGCAATCAGAGCCAATGGCAAAATTATTTATTATAAAGAAGGCAAGAATGGGAAACTCCTATATAATTAATTTATTACTTCAAGGAAACATATAACTAGCCACTAGTAAGGGAAGCCATCTCTCTTACAATGAAAACCGTCTCATGACCTCATGTCCTTTTTCAATTTTAATTAGCTTTTGGCAGATGCCTACCTCTATATTTAGGACATTATGGTTACAGCCAGAGCAAATACTAGAACATACGAAATGATTTTAATATACAAAAATAAATTCTCTTCACTGACATAATTTCTAGACGTCACATAAATAACGACATTCGCAAATTAAAATCCAGCAGAATTTGTGTGAGGAAAAAAAATATTAAGACATTTTATTATTTATTTATAACTGACGTACTACCTTTCATTATTAGGAATTTTCGACACATTATGTAGCCCAATGAGCACTGAGCGAGTTATGACAATGGCTGACCGCACTTAATGATTGCTGGAATCCAACTAAAGACAACAATAAACGATATGCAACAGCTCCCTCGGCTAAATGATTCCTAATATAAGCACTAATGAAAACTTCTATAATTTTCAAGGATAAAATTCCGATGTTATTGAAAAAACTTTAATGCTCTCCCAAACAACCCTTGATTTATAGCTTATGAGTGAATATCCTGGAAAATAATGGTCCAAGTTAGGTTCAGTTTTGAGGTGAGATATGGAAGAACTTCAGGAAGAGGATATTTTCAGTAATCGCGTTCAAATACAATTTTAAATGGCTGCATTCAAATCAATTGATACTGGGTGAATGAGAAACAATTCTAGCTACTCAGTCCCCTTCCATTCATTTTTCTCTTCAACCATTGGCAAATAAATCATTTATTTTACCCCATAGCCCACCTTTTCTAATTTCTCTTATTTTAAGTCTGAATACCAATGAGTATGAAGAGTAGCGAATAAGTTACAATGTCAGGTGTCCGTCGACATCAAGGTATGACCTTTGAAGCAAAAATAGTAAGGCATAAATATAATATCAAACCGTGAGATATACAGTAATGGTTAATTTCGTTTTTTCGATTTTCAATACCATATGATGTGGGTTACGTGAAGTTATCAACTCATCCAGATACTTCATTATCAAGACTTAAACACAACCAAAAATAGGTGAGTCGATATGTTAGGCTCGGCCGTACATACAGATACATACAGTGGTCTTACCAATGAGCTTGCGTCGGGTAGTATGCTATAACCTCCGAGGGGAAATCTCAGGGTGAGATGTAAGATTCCAAAAGAGGGTAAAGTAGTCGAAGATTAACTCAAGGAGGGAGGGAGCGCAGAATTTTATTCTGCGTTCAAAGGAGCTAGCTAAGGTAGTAAAAATGGATAGGAGAAATACACTTTTCATCAATTTGGTGGGACCTAAAACCAGGATCGATAAAGACCTGAGCCAGTTATGAGAATAAAATTTTGCCAATAGGATCATTATTGACGACACCGAACGATCTTTAAGTTACACTATGCCAGTTTAGGCTTGACAGCAAATTTTATAATATCACGTACTCGGCACTGTGACACCCAGGTCTGAAAGGAATAGAAATACACTTGTCGTCAACCAACCTCTATGGTCAGCAGGTACAAGTTATTCACCATATTTGGATTTCATGTACGGTCCATTACACTGAATGCCATTCATTTAGAGTTATTTCAAAGACTATCATAAACTTTCTGCTATGAATCCTATAATAAATCAATATAAACATTCTACTAGAATCAATAGATCTATGTCAGGAAAACCTTGGAGCCACGTTTTAAATAAGATTATCTCCGAATCCTTTGTTTAATGATGGTAGTCTAAGATTGCAATATTTATCAGTTTATCAATTCACTCAAAATTCCTCGTGAGAGGTATTCATGACCACATGGCAAGAAAATAGTTTTAGAAAATTCACTATTCAGAAATTACTAAAAATCCCAGAGAATTTTTGCATGCAAATAAATATTTCCAAAGACACAAAAAGAGTAGCACACCTTTTACTACGAAGACATGCGTCTTAAAGATTCTGACCACATACAAGGATACGAGAATAAAAATCATTAGCGCAGCCAAACCTCCAGCAGCACTACTAATTAGGTGTTTACACTTCTGATCCGAGACAGAAGGCGCTTTTGAAATTACAGGGATACAATATTGAAGATTGGTAATCATTTTACGATGGATCAGCCTTTATTTATGTAGCGGAAAGTTAACAAGTGACATGAGTGGGTCGAGCAATATAGGGTGGTAAGCTGAGGGACAATTTAGATCATCATTAGTTGTCTGCTTTCGCAGGTCCTTTGTGCCTCCATCTCTCTCCGTCCTCTGCTCTCCTCTTCAACTCTCTGTAACTCCCTCCATCCTTCAGGTCATCTATCATCTTTCTTATCTTTCTTCCTCTTTTGCGGTTTCCATCCACCATTCCTTCCAGTACATCTTGTAACAAACATTTCCTTCTCAGTACATGTCCCTTCCAGCTCTTTTTCCTATCTTCAACGGTCTTTAAGAGCTTTCTTCCTTCTTTTAATCTCTCCAACACCTCTTCATTCCTAACTCTATCAGACCACTTGATGTTACGCACTTTCCTCCAAATCCACATTTCTAAACTCTCTATCCTTTTCCTATCCTTTTGTGTCATCGTCCATGTTTCCCCACCATACAAAAACACACTCCAAACAAAACACTTAACGATTCTCTTCTTCAGTTCCAGCTCCATTTTACTAGTTAGTATAATTTTTTTCTTCCTAAATGCCTCCTTAGCCATACCAATTCTTGTTCTTATCTCCATTTCACTCTTCCAATCCTCCGCCGCTTCAGTTCCCAGGTACTTGAATCGTTTTACCTGCTCCAGATGCTCTCCATCCGCATAAATATAGATACTGAACTCATTTGAAAAAGAAATTATGCGGCTGACACGCTGTCGAAAAATAGGAGACCAAGGAGTACATTAGATAAGATGTAGGGTTGGTCATCCATAGGGAAGTTTTTTTCATTTTGGAAATGATCCTCAAGGGATAAAAATAGAGGCATCGCTGCCATTACAATACGAAAAAAATAAGAAGCCAGAAGTGTAGCAAAAACGTACATCAGTAGCGGAAACATACCATTTACAATGGGAAGAGTATTTTTCCCAGCCGAAAAGATTTACTAGCTTCGTACCAAGAAAGAAAAGAAAATCTATCGGACGAGATGTAGGGAACTGGTGATAAAGAGCTAATTAAAATTCCAAAAATATAGCAATGTAAGTACATGTACTGATATTTCAATAGGAATCACAGTTTTAGTAATTACACCCAACTGTGAGCCAAGTAACAAATGACGTTTTATGCTGACACTATTTCTCATAACGAACATTTATTCTGCCATTTTTCAGGAGTTAGAGCTCTCTGTTGCAGATCGAAGGCACAGGGGAAGGATAAAATGCCTGAAGAAGCATTGGTGAAGTAGGTGCATTGAAATCCAGAGGGACTTAAACCAAATATCGGTTAAAATAGGGATAACTGAGCGGAAAATACAACTGATGCAACTATAAAAACAACGATACAGTTGGTTACATACGGAAAACCTTTGGTCGTCTTGAATCATCAAGAAGACCAAAGTCAAGTGAAAATTCATTCGCATGTAAATAACTGTTTCGTTGCTTTTATAGTTACATACTTGCATTATCAAGTTCTATAACTAAAAATAAAGATCACTTTCCTGTGATTTTAATGACCCGTGCGATTTAATTTTGTTTTCAAATTGAAACTAACGTCAGTTAAATTGAATCATTTACATGCAATTAAAAACAAGTACACCAACAGTATAAAGAATCCAATGTTGACGTATTAAAAGGGCACAAAGCTAAATCTTGATATAGAAAGAGCGTATCCCTACTTCGTTCTTTAATTTACCTATAACACTTTAATTCAAAATTAGCCATCTTAGTTCAACAAAAATGAACGGGAACAATTCGCGGTAGCAGGTATGGAAAACCAATTACGTAATGAGGATCCAAAACGCGGTTGAACAAATAGAAAGCAATATTTACGTTTCCGCTATTTTGTGTCTCCAAATTGTGACATAAAAGGGTCGTCGTAAAACAAAAACCAAACTGGCCACAAAGATGAAACATTTTGTTATTGTAGTGCCAGTTGAGGAGAAGAATGAACATTAATCCCAAATGGGATATTTTACTATTACTAGTCTCATTCCTTTACATTTGAGACCCATTTAAATACTCTCCAAGACATTCTATTCCAACACTACGACACAGCTTAACGCCAGTTTTATGATACCAACCACTAAGGCGTGGCTAAAGTTGCACTAATCAAATCCTTAAGTAAACAGCACTTCATAAATTGAATAAATTATGAAAAAAACTGCGCAACAGGACTTGAAAGTCCGTGGTACGGTAGTTCACAAAGGCAAATAATTTCTTATTCCATAAACTTCCACGGATTAAAACTATTACCTGAAAACTGACTCACAATAACCCGCTCAAAAAGTAACTATTCATGAAAAAATGTAAACATAGATAAAAAATACAAAAATACGCATAAAAAAATATTTATTTCGATTTTAAAATACCTAAACCACTTCAGACATGTCAAGCAATCTTGAAAAACTTGAAAATCATTGGGTTCGTCACAACAAACACCCGCTTTTATGAGTAATGCTGCCATATGTAATACGTGTATTCAAAATTAGCCTTTTTTTAATTAAACCAAACATGAGGCCAGTCATTTTATTTGTGTAGTACTACTTACTAGCGTTTGCACAATAAAACAAAATATAAAACAAGAGTTTCTCTTTGAAGAGGCGCATCCACTTAAATTCTCGCGGCGTGGCTTATGGGTTCAATTCAATGGTTCATGTATGTGTTTCGGGCCAAAGCACATACCTATGACCTTTGCATTATGTAAACACAAGGCGTTCTTCGAAGAGTCATCAATCCTTAAAGCCCTCCTTTGATGGAAATCGCCGCGTAATGAAACGAAGAAGAAGAGGCCGAGAGCGCAACGAGACGACATCGGCTTTCGTCATCGCAGTCGCGGCGATGAGTCGCGTCTTCGGGAAGAGGACCAGCCAAACGGATTGCCCCCAATAAAGCGAGTGGAGGCGCGAGAAAGCGCACAGCCTCCGATGGTACGGGAGGAGGCTTTCGAATTGTTTGCAAATGCGAACTCGTTGTGCCTATTGACGAAAGGTATACCTACTCCTCATTTTCGATATTCACTCCTCCCGCGAATCAAGGGGAGGGTCCACGCAAGTGGGCGTAGACAAGCACTCGAAGTGACAACCCATTAGAAAATGTGCTCATCCACGGATTTAGAATCAATAGTTTTAGACGTAGATATAGGCTACGGTTACGGTTTACTACCCGCACAATGCGCAGGCAGGGCGCTATCATAAGGCAATGCTCGCAATGTGGTCTCATATCCGTTCGAAGAAGAACACCTCTACTTTAATGAGGAAGTTTACGTAATTAACTACAGATTAATAGCTGAAATTATCAAATGTAAGATTAGGAACACGTCTTATAATTTCAGTTGGGCGTCATATTTCGTTAATATTTTAACGTTATTATATCGCTCTATTACTTACCTAAGAGTCAGTGTGTGAATGTGTAAGACAACTGCATCCGAATTGAATACGTCTGGCTGCAATTCCAACCACTATTAACGCAATTGTGATGGACGGATTCCCAGTGGAGAATAGCCCAAGCTAAGAAGGCGCTCATAGGAAAAAGACAACGGCTGAGATCAAAGAAGATATGACTACAAACCAGGAAACAGTATGTGAAAAGATTCGTGTATAGCGTAGCACTCTACGGATCGGAAGCATGGACCATTGGAAAAGCTGACGAGAAAAGAATAGAAGGTTTTGAAACCTGGTGCTGAAGGCTGCTGAACATAACACGGATTCAATAATCATAGGTTAACACGTAGATATGTCTTCTAAATCCGCGCGAAAATATGGCTATGACAGCAGTACAACGTTTGTCGGGTGGCCTTTATGAGGCAATAAATATTTTAATATTGAAATTACCTTGAAGCTTACATTACCTCACAATAATGTTTCGTTTAAGTTTCTATTACTTACCTACGAGACCTCCTCAGCCACAACAGGCTTCTTAGAATGTTATCATTGAGAACGCTCAATTAACAAAATTAGTATGAATCAAAATTCAATGAATCTTATCAGTTAGAGTCCTGGTATTTACACATTACATTATTATTACGAGTCTTCATTTTCAAATAAATTTCTACGGAATTGTTTTCTCTCTCCCAAACGACTATAAATCGTACATATAATTTGGTAATGTATTGGAAAGTTAAATATCATCTATATCATTATATTACTACCACAGGTTTTTTTTTTTAATTCACGACGTATTACACAATGGAGTATTGGAAAAAACATTCTCTCTCGAAAAAAAACAATACTACTGGTTGAATGGATGAAAATTAAAATTTTCTGTAGATTACAAAGTGATTTCGTAGCATTAAAATAAAAATCGCTAAAATACCGAAAATACCAGCAGAAAGATACACCACCAGCATCATGTAACTGTATCCAAGGCCTCGCGGGCTTGCAACGCGAATTTACCTTTAACGGCGAGGCATACGGGCAATCGACGTCGCGAGCTATTTGAGAGCGGCTATACCGAAATATATATAAGAACACAAATGACGCCAAATTGAAATTATAAAACGTTTTCCTGATCTGACACCAGGCAGTTTCGGCTACTAACCTGTAATTAATCACGTAAACTTCCTCATTAAAGTAGAGGTGTACTTGTTCGAACGGATATAAGACCACATTGCGAGCATTGCCTTAAGATAGCGCCATGTCTGCGCATTGCGTGGGTGGTGGACCGCGCGGGAGATGATTTTCTTCCAAACAGAAGATTTCGTCTGTTTCATCAAAATTAACTAATGATGTCGTCGCGCAATGTTTGATGGCGAAAAATAAAAACGTAGGTATAGAATTTTCTCGTCAAATATCGGCGTCATATATTGGCCCATAATCACTGGAAATCCCACATTTAATGCTGGAGGTTGTGTCTCATTGGAAAGCGCATTTAAGGAGCCATCAAGTCGGAACATATGAGACGCCCCGAGGAACTCCGGAAAGCTGAGACGGTGGACTCCAAGCGCGACGGCGCAGACACTTCGACGGTCGCTAATTATTAACGGCTTAAGTAGACACATTCAAGGATAACCAACTACAATGTCCTCCATCCCGACGTTTTCCGTTGATTTCGGCTGGTTTCAAGGTTCTTCCTGCATGCATGAATGCGCAAAGTTTACCGCGAAAAAATCATTTCCCTGGAACTTAATTAAGATGCTTTGGGTCAGAGTTAATTTCGCATGTTCGGGTGTATCTTCTCATACACTGACTTATCCTCAAATGCAACCACTATCGATTAATACACTACCTTAGGATCTTCTTCGAGGTATTATTTCATTATGAAGCAATAACAAGAAATGAATGCAGAAGCCATTTTGAATAAAGTAACTTTGAATTTTCTTCAGCAATGTAATTTATAAAGATCCAATCTATACAGGTAAATTACCCGGAGTAACATAGCCACAAAGTAGGTCGTGTCAGCAAAAATAGCGAGGAATCGCATTGAGTTATCGTCTTCCATCAACATGATCGTTAGCGTTTTACAGACTCATGTCGAAAACTGTAATCTACGCTAAATCCATTTACATAGTCTTCCGATTATAGTCATTTTGTCATCGCTGCCCTATGTGAGGTGGAACATTCAGGTTAATTCGTATAAGTGTTAATAAATATGATCAAGATGAATGTGGCATTAATTTTCGGCAATAAGGTTTTGTTTCCACAAGACTATCAAAACATCCATAGAAATAGCTGATATTCAAATTCACCGACTGAGTATAAAAACTAATTAACTAATAACCATTCACTTTCTTCCTCATTTCATGCAGGATCAGGGTGTCCAGCAGCTGGGCATTTGAGAATTCACTGAGATTTCCAGGTTTTCCAGACAATTTTTATTTTTCCAGAGGGGAATAATGATTTTTTATTAATTATAAAAGAATTTTCGGTATGTTTTTTGGTGATTAAACGCAAGGATTATTTTTAAACTAGCATATTTGGAGGAAAATGAACACAAAACTTTAAAATAGTTTGAGAGAAAATCACATCACCAGCCTTTCTTAGATTTAAACATTGTCATGCTGGTGCTCTAGGAACAAGGTTATATTACAGACAGACTTTGCTATAAATAGCAATGATATAAAATGATCAACAACTTAATAAACTGAGGGAATTGACTTTTTTACTTATTTTGCTGAATACGACATCGCAAGGGAAATTTGACTTCGCAACTTGCCGATAAAGGCACATTGCTTCCGTTGCTGTTTTGTATGTTGACACCACAGAAAATTCCCGACTCAATTCGATGTTTCCCTGATATTTCCAGTGAAAATAAAATTCACTGATACTTCCCGGTCTTCCCAGTTTTCCAGAGTGATGGACACCCTGAGGATCTCCCATACTCAAACGAAGTTCATAATACTGGCAGTTCACACCGAAAGGTGAGAATAGCAATGGATAGCCAAGCAAAATTTGAAACAAGGTGATTGCCAAATTTTCGCATCATAAAACCACCAAATGAACAATTAGTTTGATGATAACAGTTCAAAGTTTTCTTAAATTTCAAGTCGGTCATATTTTGTTCCACTAAGTCAACGCCACGAAATACCATCATGACTACTTCAATGAGGTGCTTCACAGAATTTTATCCAATGACACCTGATATTTCAAGGCTTCAACTGAAAGCATATACACTCAGCCTTTAGACAAGGTACTCTTCATGTAAAAAGAATATAATGTGATAAACAGGGATATGTTAGGAGAGGAAAGCAGTAAATCAAAAATACTAACAATTTTACCCGAAATGCACTGCTTGCTTCCGCTTAAAGGGCCTAATGTATCGACTATGGATTTTCCAGAGAAAGAATTTCATCAACAGCAAATAGATTTCCTTCATTTCACACAATAATGAGAGTGATCAAGGCATAATACTCCGAATCGCTGTGAATATCCATGACCAACCATGGCTGATGGCCAATCCTAGCCATGGATACTCTTGATGGATGTATACCCTTCGAGTACGAGATAACAATTGAGTGTTTTTCTCATATTAAGGATACATTTTTTAGAGTCGATACAGCTTTTAAGTGGATGTGATATTTTTCTTTTCCATATGTTGCACTTCTGTTCATATAATAAAGAGAAATTACTATGCCAAACAGTTTGGGTTACCTCCACTTTTATTCTTACATAAAATCTTACTTTAAGGAGCACGAGGTATTAGTCAAAAGCGTTTTAGGACATAGCAATACATAGCAATGTTTTTAAAAGGGTTCTCGGGAATGTAAATTGCCAAGAACCACTGCTTTCGCACGAGAAGATAGATAAAAACGGCACACAATTTTTACAACAGATTTGCTGTATAGAACCATTTGTTCATTTGTTTTATTATCTCATATAAGAAATAGTTTTTATGTGGTGCCGAGAGGGCATGGAGCAAGAGAGTCGTTCAGGAAATGAGAGCCAACGCTTATGGGGAGACGCGTCCTAAAAAATCAAGCAAGTGAATGTTGTATTGAGAAGGAAGGATGGATGTTTTCCCTCGGCGATTAGAAGTCCATCCACCCTTCATGAAAATGAAAGAAAACCTCCCAGTGCAACGCTTATGTTTGCCTAACCCAGCCAACGGCATCACCTCCGAGCTCGCGACAGTTATTCCGCCCAACACCACATTCGGCGAAAGTACAATTTACATCTCAATCACACCCACGTCCTGAGCCCGCGGGCGATGAATGCGAATTATGGAAATTTCTTGGATTACACACTCGTTGGAGTCATGTGAAATAACATACCACGATTCTCTGGATTCAGAGTGAGCATCCTCTTCTTCGACTGAAATGTATACACTGTACCTGTGATGCACATTGTATTGTAGGTACCTCTAGGAGGTAGTTGATTTCATTCCTAAAACATTGATGAGGTCTTTTAAATTTTCCAAGGTTGATTTCGCTGTATTAGAGCACAATGGGTCAAGTGAAAAAATAATTTGATAAAATTTTCTCAGGGACAAACATCATTTTACAAACTCTTCCAGGCATTTGTAGTAATCACAAGACTTACATCATACGTTGAATATGTCCATGTACACGCCGTGTAGTAAAAAGAACTTGCTGAATTAAATTCAGGAGAAAAGGAAATTAAAGTCAAATCGCCTTTTATTTTCCAACCGAAAAGAAAACCGCCGTGTACAAAATTGTACTTCTCCCCACTTTGTTGTTTGGTATTGAAACATGGGTATGTCAGGATAGACATAAGAGTAGACTAAACGCTGTGGGTATGAGTTATCTGCGGCAAAAGTAGGATGGATAGGGTCAGTAATGAGTGGGTAATCAATGAATGTGGGTTAGTTGCTCCAGTAATGGACATATATGAAAGGAGTGTGCTTTGTTGGTGTGGCCATATTGAGAGAATGGATGAGAGCCAAATAACGAAACAGATATATAAGAGTGAAATGAATGGTGCGAGAATTTGAGGTAGGCCGAAAAAGTTGTGGTTGAATGTGTTGAGGAAATTCTTAGAAGGAATATTAGGAGTCTTAAAAACAGGAGAACGTGAATGAAGCAATGTATGGAGTCAAATGAGGCAAAAGAGGTTTGCAAGAATAGATCAGTATGGAGAAAATCATTGAAGCAGAGTTAGGTGTACAAATATGTATTTATGAGTGAAACTTTGTGACTCTGCCTACCCCGGAAGGGAACGGCGTGATTGTATGTATGTATGTAATTTCCAAACGGAATAATATCAATCCAATACAACCTTACTACATGGCAAAAACAGACTAGAATATCGATAGTGTTACAACTCCCGGTCACGCTAGTCCAAGTGAAAGCATTACCAATGCGTAATTACCAGGGGCTAGCCTCCCCCCCCAGAAATCAGAGGTTGTGGCTCACTTTTTAATGGACACTGCCCGATTTGCAAAATTATTTGCACCTTCATCACTTAATGGGTTGAAATTTGCAGACTCTCATGCCCATTTGGGCGAAAATTTATTTGCAGTCTCTCTTCCGCCTCCTCCCCGCTTAGCTAGCTTATACAGATTTTTCAAGGAGTTTGCCCTCCCCCCCCCCCACGATTCGGGGGGGTTGTTGCGCCCCTGGTAATTACAGCTCTCACATACTGAGTAATATTATTCGGCGGTTTCATAAGCCGCTCCGAAGGACGAATCGAATCCACGCCTGTGCATTTCTTCTTTCTCTTGGGCGAGTGGGCGTCCGTGGGAGGCGACTCGGCCGGGTGGGAGGAGCGTTTTACTGCTCCACTGGGCGCGCGCAGAAAAGGGTTTTGAAACGTAGTGGAAATTCGATTCGGGGGAGTTTTTGCAGCCCCGAAGTGAGAGAGAGAGAGAAAGCATAATGGCAGAGCGCTAACACACTCACACACACATGGATACGCTAAGTGAAAGAGAAAACGCCACTGAGGACGGCCAGAGACGACGGCTGCTTTTTTTTATCCCCCCCCACACTGTGAGAGTGACTGCTGCTCCCGAGTTTCTCCGGCTCTTTGCTTTCCATACTCATCTTCTCCGCACCATTGCGTCACCCGTTGCTATTATCCGTTTTCGATGTTCATCGGCCAGAAAAAAATATCAACATGATGCGTTAGATAAAGTGCCGACGTCAACATTGATGCCACATTACAGGGATATGCTAAATGTTGATTTTAAAAGTAACTAAACATTAAATGGTCTTCTATTTCATATCAGCATATATTACGTAAGGTGGATGGCGTGGAAATTGTGGGTCCTTTAGCGCACGTTTTAATATTTTTCATTGAATCTAAAAATAATTCTTGGACCACATTAAATTTAAGTGCAACTGAATAGGCTTGGGAAATTACCATATATGGCAACTAAAATCCAACAAAAAACGCATGATTTGGATTTTTCAAGTTTATTTTCACAGTAAAAGCTCGTCATGAACAAAGTTTTTGGCGCTGTATGAAAAAAAGAGACAAAATTACACTGAAATTTGAATATATTTCAAATTTAATTTTTATTAGATTAATTTTAAATTAAATAACGCAGTTTTTAAATACGTGTCATCGCGTAACACTTTGATATTTGCAGGCAGCTATTATAATGCTCACAGATGAACTTTATCCCGGTGAGAGGATAATCAGTACACATTAAATTCAATTATTAGGACACATAAAATAAGGCTGCGTGTTAGAATAGCAATGAATTGCTAATTATCTAAAGTGGTACGATACTATTCACCCTAGTTTGTCGCTGTTTGCTTGATTGCTGATTTTTTAGTTCGTACGTGGGGTACGAGAATATCAAAATGCCTACTGGTAAAGTGACAGTGAGCACTTGAGTAGAGGTTGAATTTTCTTATGTTATCTCGGCCGATAAATATCACTAATGAAATTACGCGCGCTTAGTTACCTGAAAATCTGTACATAAGCGAGAATCGCTTAAATCGCCTAACTGACACCGTTAGGGCGATAGGTCAAGAAGATTTCCTCCCGATCATTGAGGTTAAACATCGCTGAACTCGGCTTGAATTCAGAGTGATTATCGCCCTGTTCGTCGCGAGAGCATTTTCACATGACGGTAAATCGGCAAGTGCGAATAGCCAATTGATGTCGGAGCTTATTAAACTGCAGCGCTACTCCCCGAGTCATGAATCCATTATGTATAAAGAATGACGGACAGCTTCCCAGTATTTAGTTTGAATTGATGCCTTCATCAGAATCAATATGCTGATGGCTGATTTTAATGAAGCGGACTAACACTTTACAGTGGTATGTGGAAATCAGAGAATTTAACAAATTCAGAGAGACAATAGTAGGAAACTACCACTCATATACGAAAGATTTTTCTCGGGGATACATTATGCAACCTGCTATATTTTTAACTAAAATAAGATTTTTTCTAAGAGTAAATATTAATAAGTGTTTTTAATATTTGGGTGAACACGGAAGTTGATAAGTATTCAATGGCAATAAATCCGACCAAAGTAATTCGTTCTCACCCGTTCTCTCAAATGGCTTAGGCTTTATGGCTTAGATTTATAATCTGAGATGGCAATCATAGTGCCATGAGAGAATGGATCAGGTCAAGAAACAAGGTCATGGCGCTTGTGAGACCAACTTATTTGACCGTTTAGCATCACCCATGGCCAAAAAAGAATTAACCACTTTCCAATTGGTCGCTCTTGGTTACTACGAATTCACTCGATGATACGGAATTGAATATCATTGAACAGAGATAAAATATCTGGCTCATAGTTTCTTAAAATTAAATTTGAAAAGTTATTAAAGAAAATGAAAGTGTGAAAAAACGTTCGTCATCGAAAAAGGTATGGCCTTAATTTCAACATTACCTCATCAGGACACTCTGAAGAGAAAAATGAGATAAATAGAGGATATTAATGCTGAATCTATCGGGGGCACGTCGCATACTAACAGTTTCAACGAAACTCCCTTTCCAAGAATATACACATAATGCTAAAATAATTTCCCAACTCAGAAAAACAAAATGACATGTTTTACATCCAATGCACAGACTAATGCCATAATTTTCTTGTCTTTCAAAATAAAAATAGAAATTGGTCAATTAAAAGCAATGTATGTGCTAAATTATTGATAAATACCTTGAAACAATTGGATATGATCGCCTCATATAAAAATTTGTAGTTAAAAAATTTATGAAATTGTTATCTTGGGCATATACTAAACAAACATGCCATTTTTTAACAACTCAAATAAGATTTTTTCTAAGAGTAAATATTATCTAGTGTTTGCAATATTTGGCTGAACACGGGAAGTAGAAAGTATTCAATGTCAACTGCATATCCGACCAGAGTAATTCGTTCTCACCTGTTCTCTCAAATAGCTTAGACTTCGCCTTGACTTCCGGAAGAGTAACTTCGTGAAATTGTGACGGTGTCCTTTGGGACACTTGACTCCATGACTGGTAACACGATTACTAGAGAAGTTCAAAATTTTCCTGAAAGAAAAAATTGAAGAAAACCATTTTAATCTTGAGAGGATATCATTTTTACCTCTAGAAAAATAAATCATGAACAAAATTGTTCTTTAGATAAGTCAGGAAATCGATAAATGTTCAACCAAATAGCAACAAAAATTCCAACAATTTTAAATAGCCAGAAACATTTTTTATAAGTAACTAGCACGTTAAGCTGTGGTCCCCTTGGCGCCTTTCGTTAAGAGCAGGCTAATGTCAACGCCGGGTTTCTATCCACCCTTCCTCCCTTACCTATCCCCTATGGCGCAAATGACCTAGCTGTCTGTCGCCTCCCCTAATATCCAATCCAATCCAGGAACTCTCCACCAACAGATGTTGAGGAAAGGTTGCGACCGGGGACAGGTGTTGGTGTCCCCATTTCCAGGCGCTCACGTCGCGGGCCAGGGTCAGTGGCCCCTGGGTAACCGTCCCTCCATCTTCCTCCCATACCACCAGCCACGGATGCACTCCCCGCCTGACGGAAGTGAATGCCATTCACGTGGCAAGGCACGAGAGACGTCCCAATACGCATACGTAAAGTGGATTCCATTCATCCGCACCGAAGGCACATGTGGGTTGTATTTTCGGATTACGTCTCGAGGGAACGGCCGGTCATTATCAGCATACGCGCGGAAAACTCATGAGCGCAAATACCCTGCGTAAAAGGATACGCAAACGATTATCGCGACATCAGGAAGTAGCATCGGCTCTCCACGAGTGGCTAATAAAACAGCTGAGTTTGCCTTAAAAGGAAAAAAATCAAGAGAGGTAGATAAATGGAAAGACGAAGAAAATAACTAACGAAGAGGAAGTTGAAAGCGAAATGTCTCGCGCTTCAAGGAAAAGCAGCATATTAAAAAGAAAACTAAACGGAGCATTAGAGTAAAATCAGGACCCAAAATCAAAAGAACATTACAAAAACAATACACCAAATTACACTATGTCCGCAACAATGGCAAAATATTAGTAAATCAATTAGTGACCAACCCGACGATAGATTTCCCTGCGAAGGAAGTGAGATTCTCGGGAAGTGTTGTATTAATTGAAGGTGGACTTTCATCCTCTGTCAAAGACCCAGTTTTGTTTCACATAAATTTTTCTTTTGTGTCATTTAATGAGCTGTGCGCAGCCTTCAAAGCAGTCATTGAATTTGGAGCTCATTCTTCCACTCTCTGACATTGGGAGAGAGCTGATGATGATTTTGTGTATTTCATCTCCATCTAGTTCTCTGTGGTTATACTTCTGTCTCAAATGGCATAATGAACTCAGTGGCTGTTAGCATACCAAGTGGTATGCATTGTTTAATTATTCAAGATCCTGCCTTATAAGTGTGGCTTTGTGGACAGTATGTTCGCCATTTGCCACTGACATTCATGCCTTGAAATGTGAGTGCAATTTGTGCCAATTTGACCTGTTAGAACCCTTGCAATGTATTGATAAAACTTCTTCTGTCATTGAAAATTCATGATTTGAGATATTGCTGATATATGGATGAAGGTGACCTTTCTGTAGTCATATTCTGGTTGTTAAAATAAAACCAATGTTTTATTTAAAAAAAGGAAGAGACCACCAATTGGAGAGTGGGATTCATGCATCCAGATAGTTAGGATGGATGGTTCTCTGCACCGCTTAGCGTTTCCTGGATGTGACTTATACATAGGGGGACCATACTCGGAAGTCCGGCTGGGAGCAGTGCCACGCACGGGCCACAATATCAGTAAACGATTATAAAATGATATTCCTAAGGAACCAGTCGTCATGGCTTTAGTGTAACCAACGTATCAAAAACAAGAATCACGTAAAATCCGCTAATTACATTAATAAAGGTAAATTTTGAAAGTCCATACATATATTTTAGAACTAAAATTAGCAAAAAGGGTTAATCCACGAAGTTTAACCTGCCTTAACCTAACCTAACCTTAATTTACAGCTTCGATAGCTTTTGATCTCATTCCCAAACTAAAAACTGTTCTTCAATTTGGCAATACATTTTATAACTAAAATTAGCAGAAAGGGTTAATCCACGAAGTTTAATCTGCCTTAACCTAACCTAACCTTAATTTACAGCTTCGATAGCTTTTGATCTCATTCCCAAACTAAAAACTGTTATCTAGTGTTTGCAATATTTGGCTGAACACGGCAAGTAGAAAGTATTCAATGTCAACTGCATATCCGACCAGAGTAATTCGTTCTCACCTGTTCTCTCAAATACATTTTATTACTAAAATTAGCAGAAAGGGTTAATCCTCGAAGTTTAATCTGCCTTAAACTAACCTAACCTTAATTTACAGCTTCGATAGCTTTTGATCTCATTCCCAAACTAAAAACTGTTCTTCAATTTGGCAATACATTTTATAACTAAAATTAGCAGAAAGGGTTAATCCACGAAGTTTAATCTGCCCTTAATTTACAGCTTCGATAACTTTTGATCTCATTTCCAAACTAAAAACTGTTCTTCAATTTGGCCAGATGGAATTACAGATCCATGACGACATCTTAAAGATCAAAACATATGTTGATCGTGAAGTTACTTGGTGTTGAATGCAAATTAAAGCCAACTGCTCCCACTATCATGATTCGTAACTCAAGATAAGACGAATCAAGAGCAACTGAGATGTAAATGTATGTATTCCGATCCCAAGTTTGTTCCAGGTACCGATCAAAACCTCATTTTGGATACTGTTTAACACTAGGACAGCCGAGCTTCTCTACCACCCTAGAACAGCCAACGGAGCCATTTTGGCTCCGTCGCTAATATCGTGCACTTTGGTAACTGAAATGAAGAAATAACTTAGAAATATGATTTATATTTGGTATACATAATAATTGCACTCATATTTTAGCTACTTTACAATTCCACACAGGCACATTTAAAAACAAAGTTGGAACTTTGAAATGCCTTTCTCCTGGCTATAATTCTCACAGTCTGAATCACAGTCACTGTTAGGACAATTTGAGCAATTACCCAATTATTTGAGCAATTGAGTTCTGAAACGCTGAATGGATAAGAAGTCATGGACATAACACAGTCATAACATATTGGGGTATTTCGGATTCTTCAGCTTCTTGGCGTCATTTCAAAGACATTGTCGTGTAATGAATGCCACATACGTGTTGTGATATTGTAAATGGAAGAAAGGCGCAGATTATCGAAGTTAACTTAAATATTCCCTTGATACCATTGATTTTTACAATGTAAAAAAGCAAATAAATAAATATTTGTTTGATATTTGTAGCAAACTCTACGCTTTAAAAACTTAAGGGCATTCACGGTCCTTAATGGAGCCAAATTAGCTCCCGTGGCTGTTTGAGGTAAATTAGCTTTTTTCTGAAGAAGTACTTGCAATGAGTCACTGTTATTTTTCTAGTGGCATTGTCACAAAAATTAATTAAAAGTTAGAATAAAATATGATTATCAAGGCATAAAGAACAAAAATACAGCTCTCGAAAATGTAAAAGGAGCCAAAATGGCTCATTCGGCTGTGCTAGTGTTAAGGATTGATGTCATCTCGGTGACCTTGAAAGGAGATGGGTTACACAAATCCTTGAAATTCTGCGAGACAGGAAAATTGTGGAGCAAACATAGTTCGTCCCAGGCGGCTCATTCACGAGACCGACTGCTTCGCCTTTTCGAGACGTTGGAGGCTTTTTTAGAAATGGAATCCATATTAAGGTGTGTGGCAATTCATACGGCGGGGCAGAGTCCTCCGCAAAGGTCCGCCTCCATAAACAGTCAAAGATCGACAAATCTCTCGATGGGGTGACGTTCTCAATCTTGCTACATTCGAGGACCCAGAGGGGAAGGTTATGCGAGGGAGATGGATTCGCGGCGAAATGGCCCCTCGGGCGAATCGCGGACTCTTCCATTAAACGATGAAGTGTCCAGGAAATCACCTCAATGTGCATTTCGTCACTTGCGGGTGAATTAACATTTTCTCTTTGCTTTGAAGTACTGTCACCGAGAAAAAAAATTGAAGATACCTCAAAGGAAAACATATACGTAAACGTTTCACCACTCGAAAGTGGGCATGATGGGTAAATACACAAAGTTAAACAGAAATAACGTAGAGATTTAGGGCTAAATAATGAAAAGATTTCCATGCTTTCATAAGTTACCCTTCCAAAGCAGTGGGAAAGCAGGCACGTCCAGCAATAGAAGGCCGGCGCACTACCACCTTCAATCGGCTTCTTTCAGCCACTCGCTCGTGAATCCCAATGCTAAGGAGCATTTTCCACGTATTTTAACGCATTTTACTGTCATAGTTATAATAAAAGATTATTACTGAATCTCCATTAGAGCTCCATTTCGAAAACTCCAAACGGACAATTCCTCATGTATACGATGCACACAAATAAACGCAACGGTGGAAAAACTACTAATACGGCAGCACTCGTCTCTTGGTCATGTGACCTCTCAAAAGAGAGAACATTTATACACAGCAACTGGTTTATAATACGCTGTTTGTTTAATTACTCTTAAAATCTCAAGTATGAACCAGAGGGCGGGTATAAAAAATCGTTATTAATTTCAAATCAAAGTTTGGACTTCAAAGTCCCAACTTTGATTTGAATTTTATTCACACGCAAAAAAATTTTTAACTTGAACATACGCGAGATTATGGAAATGCATTCATTTCTCTCCGGCACAAACTACACAGCGTGACTAAATTCTTACAATAGGACTTCATTACTCCATAAAGGCTTCATAAAGTTCAGCAGCAACATGTCACTTTTATATTTAAGGAAAACACACACATGTTAAACAAATAGACAATTAAAGGTAAAACAGTAAAAGTATTAAATAAATTCTTCTCGGGTTTCCGTCCGGGTGAGATGCTCCACCTGCTCTACTGCCGACGTTTCGATGGAAGACTTTTCCATCGTCATCAGGGCCGTTGATGACCTGTTGCAGCAGTTCATTAACGGCCTTGATGACGATGGAAAAATCTTCCATCGAAACGTCGGCAGTGGAGCAGATGGAGCATCTCACCCGGACGGAAACCCGAGAAGAATTTATTGCAGTCATTCGCTGGGAAAAAGTTAAATCCCACAAAAGTATTACTTTCAGTTTCTGTCATCTGCAATGAATTGAATAAAACTGAATTTTATTCAATGGATAAAAATAAGGAGTGAGGCGTAAAAGTTACCGACAACAAATGCGTCAAACTCAGAAACTCATCTCGCATCTATTCAAGCAGCAATTCCTCCATGTTCAGCGACGTAATAAGTAAAAAAGTAAGTGGGTCACCAGAACAGTAGAAAACGAGAGTGCATTAAGTAAACTGAATTTCTGAACCGTACTGATTGTCTTATCTGTTACGATGAAGAATAGAGGAAATTGCACATTCTTGAACTGCCATTTTAGCTTAATACTAGATAATATCTTCATTTACTTAGTATTTGAGCACCTTTCAAAAGGTACCGAATAGGTTTGAACTGGGCATCACCTCCCTCCTCCAGCTTTTCATTGAATGTCACAGTGATTGAAATGTTTCTAAGAGATAGTCCTAGTGCGAGTATTTTAATTAGGTCTGGTGCTACCGAGTAATGGGTGTGGAAACTATGGTGCGACGTTCATCGACCTCAATGCATGGATGTTTTCCTTGGTTACACTGTTGGACAATAAGATGTGCCCGAGATGTGATGATAACAGATGGGAAAAGATATATTCTTAAATTAGGAATTATCTGGGTTGCAAGACCCTGGTACGCGATCTGCGGCATAATCTTCGAGGGAGAGTCAACGTTTCCAAGCTAATGCAGCTTCATATTGGAGCCTAGGGCCGGTAAATTAACGGACAGGAAAAGTCAGTGTAATTTGGACCATCTAACCTCGCCCTCTTGTAACTAAGTCCATTAATGTACTGCAAAGACGATATGTTTTCCTGACAAACTCTACTAAATAAATGTGACACTTGTACATTTATATTTCACCACTGCTGATAGGAATAGCAATTAAAAATTTTTTTTCTAAAAGATTCAGTTTTGCATAATTTGAAGGGAGGTCTAGTAATTGGGTACAGCTAGTCGTGTAATATTGACCCAACCTAAAATTTCATACTGCAATAAGGCTTGCAAACTAACACATTATGCTCCTATTGGTGTCTTTTTCGACATTTAAATGATTAAAAAATAATTACTTCCGTTTATTTTTTTTGGTACAACTTATTTATATGTTTATAAATATACGAGTAAATTGGTGCTTGCTGTTAGCAAGCAAGGGGGGTTTGTACATTATTTTACACTTTAAGTATCGAAAAATGAATGCATCATCCTTACAAAACCAATGAACGCTCTCAAGTCTGCGTGCTACATGCAGGCAAAGAAAAATATTATGGAATTCTCGAAATGAATTTCACGGTCCATGAGGTACCTGACAGTTCTAGTACAAATCATATTATATCTCATCCGGTAATTAACGACATTAAGGAACGTGGAACCACTGCAAGTTCAACATAACTTCATTTGATGGCCTTTCTACGTTAGATATTCCTTTAAGTACAGCATACTTAATAAGGTCTAACATGAAAACTTTATAATAGAACTTCGATCCGAATCGACAATTTTAATATGCTAATTTTCATGTTCAATTTTTCTTTTTCAATCTTCTACATGAATTACACAGCCTTTTGAATGAAAACTAAAATATCATGAAGATTGGTTGGTCAAAGTTGATCATCAAAGCTACGGTAGAGGCCAGGAAGAAGTGGAAGATATTATACCCAGGACTCAGCAGCGATGTATTAATAGCACCTGTCCATTTTATGATGCCTATATGGGTGCTTGAAATTTGAAAGCAGTGGGAGGGAGTGTTAGATGATGATACTCTTGTAATAAGGAAAAAAATGAATGCTCTCAAGTCTGCGTGCTACATGCAAGCAAAGAAAAGTATAGTTCTCGAAAATGAAATACGCCCCTCATGAGTTATGGATACCAGACAGTTCTAGTACAAACTTATATTGTATGTCATCCGGTTATTAGCGACTTTTCAAAATACTATAATCAGTACACCGAAACGAACGTGGAGCCATTGAAAGATTATCATAACCTCATTTGATGGCATGTAAGACGTTCTTCTACGTTAGATATTTCATTTCAGTACAGCATACTTAATTAGAGCTCACATGAATAATTTTACTATATAAGTTCGATCGGAATCGAGATTTTTAATATACTAATTTTCATGTTCAATTTTTTTTTCTCTTCCAATCTTCTACATGAACTGCTCAATTTTTTAATGAAAACGACAATATCATGAAGCTTGGTTGGTGGAAATTGGTCATCAAAGGTACGGTAGAGGCCAGGACAAATTTGAAGAAATTATACCCAGTATTTAGCAGTGCGAAAAATGGCAAAGGGAAGAGTAAATTTCATTCACTTAGGATACCTAACACATATATGTAAAGCTATCGATTGCAATATCTCGAAGCCGAATCGACTTTTTTAACTTTTCCGATTTTACCCAAAATCAACACGTAAATATAACCCTCCCCTGAAACTGGCCCGCCTAGCTTAGTTCCAAACCTGAGTCGACACTCGGCTAGGCGACAATGGAATAAGTCCATAGCAACGAAAGTGAAAAAATTTCTAAAATCCCTAATAAAAGTTTAAAAATATCAGTTTGACGGTAGGTAGGAAAGAATCGATTGCAAGAATTAGATTTTTCAAACATTCAGCCTCATATTTGTGAAAGAATCAGTCCTGTAACTTAATTATTTCATATTTTAATGAACGAAAGAAAAATAGTCTACACTGAAATTTTTCGTTTTTCCCGTATAATCCGATGTAAAGCTTTCGATTGCAATAAATCGAAGCCTAATCGACTTTTTTAACTTTTTCGATTTTTTCCCAACTCGACACATGACTCCAACTCTATCCTGAAAATTTCACCCACCTAGCTCGTTTAGAAATGCCCAGGAATTTTGATGAGTCAGTCAGTCAGTCAGTCAGTCAGTCAGTCAGTCAGTCAGTCAGTCAGTCAGTCAGTCAGTCAGTTTTGTAGCTTTATATATATTAACGAGTAAATGGGTGCTTGCTGTTAGCAAGCAAGGGGGGTTTGTGCATTATTTTACACTTTAAGTGTCAAAAAATGAATGCTTCATCCATACAAAACCAATGAAAGCTCTCAAGTATATGTGCTACATGCAGGCAAAGAAATATATTGTGGAATTCTCGAAATGAATTTCACGGTCCATGAGTCCATGATACCTGACAGTTCTAGTACAAATCATATTATATCTCATCCGGTAATTAACGACATTTCAAAATACTATAATCAGTGAAATGAAAGGAACGTGGAACCACTGCAAGTTCAACATAACTTTATTTGATGGCCTTTCTACGTTAGATATTCCTTTCTTTGAAGCATACATAATAAGGTCTAACATGAAAACTTTATAATAGAAATTCGATCCGAATCGACAATTTTAATATGCTAATTTTCATGCTCAATTTTTCTTTTTCATGAAAAGTATCTTCTACATGAATTGCACATGTTTTGAATGAAAACTAAAATATCATGAAGATTGGTTGGTTAAAGTTGGTCATCAAACCAACGGTAGAGGTTAGGAAAAAGTTGAAGAAAATATAACCAGTACTTAGCACCGATGTATTAATAGCACCTGTCCATTTAATGATGCTTATATGGGTACTTGCAATTTTCAAGCAGGGGGGGAAGTGTATTGTGATGATACTCTTTAAATACGGAAAAAAACAATGAAAGCTCTTATGTCTGCGTGTTACATGCAAGCAAAGAAAAATATAATTCTCGAAAATGAAATACGCGCTTCATGAGGTATGGATACCCGACAGTTCTAGTACAAACTTATATTGTACGTCATCCGGTTATTAACGACTTTTCAAAATACTATAATCTGTACACCGAAACGAACGTGGAACCACAGAAAGATTACCATAACCTCATTTGACGGCATATAAGACGTTCTTCTACGTTAGATATTTCATTTCAGTACATCATACTTAATAAGAGCTCACATGAAGAATTTTACTATATATTTATTCGATCGGAATCGATATTTCTATTATACTAATTTTCATGTTCAATTTTTTTTCTCTTCCAATCTTCTGCATAGACTGCATATTTTTTTAATGAAAACGACAATATCATGAAGCTTGGTTGATGGAAATTGGCCATCAAATGTATGGTAGAGGCCAGGAAAAGTTTGAAGAAATTATACCCAGTATTTAGCAGTGCGAAAAATGGCATAGAGAAGAGTAAATTACATGCATTTAGGATACCTAATATATATATGTAAAGCTATCGATTGCAATATCTCGAAGCCAAATCGACTTTTTTAACTTTTCCGATTTTACCCAAAATCAACACATAAATATAACCCTCCCCTGAAACTGCCCCGCCTAGCTTAGTTCCAAACCTCGAATCGACACTCGGCTAGGCGACAATGGAATAAATCCATAGCAACGAAAGTGAAAAAATTACTAAAATCCCAAATAAAAGTTTAAAAATATCAGTTTTACGGTAGGTAGGAAAGAATCAATTGAAAGAATAAGATTCTTCAAACATTCAGCCTCATATTTGTGAAAGAATCAGTCCTGTAACTTAATTATTTCATATTTTAATGAACGAAAGAAAAAAGGTCTACACTGAAATTTTTCGTTTTTCCCGTATAATCCGATGTAAAGCTATCGATTGCAATAAATCGAAGCCTAATCGACTTTTTTAACTTTTTCGATTTTTTCCCAACTCGACACATGACTCCAACTCTATCCTGAAAATTTCAGCCACCTAGCTTGTTTAGAAATGCCCAGGAATTTTGATGAGTCAGTCAGTCAGTCAGTCAGTCAGTCAGTCAGTCAGTCAGTCAGTCAGTCAGTCAGTCAGTCAGTCAGTCAGTCAGTCAGTTTTGTAGCTTTATATATATTAATAATGATGTGGCATTTCAGAAATGATCAGATCACTTTGATCCCACTTAACATTTTATTGCTTCTCAAGCGCCGCTTAACTACTTTTGTTCCATTTTACATACATATACTTCAATTTTCTAGCCACTCATATTTTAATTTGTAAACTGATACCATTATTGTATTACCGGGAAATTTCCACCGGGTCAAAATACACGCTGGTATTGCTGGTCTACATTACGTGAAGAGGAAGGAAAGCGCAAAATGCTGAATTTTAGAGTAGCATTTTCAGGAGCACAAATGAGATTTCTCCACATGTACCTAGATGACATCGATGATCAATGAGCATCAGTGCCTGTATGTCGACCGGTGAAACTAACTAACTGTTCATCATTGCCCAAATTACAGAGAAGACAGACGATTTCGCTCAGACCGACATTAGAGGTCAAACACTCAACCATGACTTCTGGAATTAGGAATTTCAAAAGGAACACCCTAGTGACATTGTATCAACTGTGTTGCTAGCATTAGTGAATGCAAAGTAATAATATCGGTCCGAATAACACGCTGGTCTAAATTACACGGACTTCCCCTACTGACTTTCCATGTGAGATACGTAGAATTTTGTCCTTTATAATTGTACGTTTCTCTAGTTAATTTAAAAAACTTACCGAAAAAATCACTGAACTCCGCAATATTGTAAATGAAATGACAACGGATTTACGAGAGAAAGTTAATACGTATTCTCAAACAGAAATATATATCCCCTCAACAAAAGGCTTTTGATAAAGACGTTGAAAGTGTCGGATACTGTTGAATGGTAAATTTCATGAGGTGGTGATTATTGACATGGAAATACATGTTTATAATATTGATGAACGTTCAACAGATAACTGCTTGATTAAAAAACCTAAAATGATACCTGAAAAGACTGTGGAACGATTTAGTCGAAGAATGTGAATATCGAGCGCATATCTAAGAAAATTGATTTAGGAAAAATGAATCTTACGAGCAAGCAAGAAGAAATTTATACGTTTGTTCATGAAATAATTATTCTAAAACATAATCTGGAGGAAGGAAGTTAAAGAAAACATATACGCTTGGCTCTATGATACGAAAATATTTATAAAAGGGATTAGAACTCAAAAGTAATAAAATTTACTGATGAGTAGACGTAAGATAGAATGTAATTTTATAAACATATAAAGGGTTATGGCTAAAGTGAAGTTTAAGTTTTCACTGTGGGATAGTTATTGGGATAAAAAGGAAAAAAATAGGTGGGTAACAACGCATATTCCTCTAACTTCTCCACTGAAACATAATTTTAAAACCTTCGTCTATGAATCTAAATATAAAATCCAGAATTTAAGTGTCAACATTGTACTTTGCAAGGTGATTAAGCATTTGGAAATAATTTCACACATACAAATATAAATAACTGCCTTTAACGAAGTTAGTATCCCTAAAGCATTTACTATCTCCATGGAATGGAAGGTAAAAATAAATGCAAACATGTTAAAACTAATGGAAAGAGTGGAAAAAAATAACTTAAAAAACAAGATAAACATTTTATGAACGAAAACTGGTAACATATATATTTGAGTGTCTGTTTGGTGGTATGTAGAGTGACAATAAAGTTGCATCCTTGAAATGTAGACCACTACATCTGACAATAAATGGTTTTGTGGGATTCTTTAAATATGACCGTAAAGGAAATCAAGGATTTTTATAGAGGTATTAATAAAAACATCTAGACGGAATGTAATAAGGTTGTAACTAGTTACAAGGAGATAATGATAGATTTTGGTTTCATGACTTAATAACTGGTTGGACTAGGAAACGTACAGTACAACACTCTAATTCTTAAAGTAAAATTAATCACTTTTTCACAAATAATTATATTTTATACAAAGAATAATAATTGGAAGTAGAATGCTCAACAACTATTAAAAGCTGGAGGACAAGAAGTAAATAACGCTTAATGTAATGTAAGTCTTAGTAATAACGATGAAAACTGTTAAAATAAGGGATGAGAGAGCAATAGAATGGTTGAAAAACATTTAATACAATGTACATAAGAGTAATAAAAAAACATATTTTAGATATAGTCAATGATTTCATTTTAAAACTTCTTTGAAAGCATATTGGCTGGATCCAAATATTGAATTAAAATGAAAAGTAGGGAAATTAGAATTGTTTGGATGGCTGACGACTTGTACGAAATGACATCACAGAAAGATAAATTCTTTAAACAGTTAAAATACTCAACCTCAAATATGATTTATACGTGAGTTTGCCAAAATACACGAGCCTTGATAAAATAAACATGAATGAAGCAAATTGTAATTTTAAAATCTAAAATCAATGAATCCCTGATTAACATGAGGAGGAACATTATGAATAAAAAGGGTTACGGTCATAATTGTTCCCATTTATTTGCCTCGTTGGTGGTGAGGAGCTTATTACCGATATATTTATTTATTTAAGTATTCTACCGGTAAAGGTAGGTTTCATTGAATGCCTGAAAATCTTTACCGATAAAGAAAGAGGAATTATTTTAAATGGAGGAGAATGAGAAGGGATGTTTAACGGACTCCCGTACGACTGTTGAGAGTTGTATTGCAAAGAAAATCTAATCATTGGTGCCTAGAGTGTGACAGAAGCCTCTACAAAACGTCCGACGTTATACTCTCCTTTAAGGGAGCATGAGTAGTATCGGACTCCCGTACGACTGTTGAGAGTTGTATTGCAAAGAAAATCTAATCATTGGTGCCTAGAGTGTGGCAGAAGCCACTACAAGACGTCCTACGTTACACTCTCCTTAATGGGAGTATGCGTAGCGTTTTTTCTGTTCTTTCGCTTTCGCCCTTCGTTTCGACAGCACTAGAAAATACGTTCGGTGACTGAAGGACTCCTGCTGCCGGCTCTCTACACCTTGTTGAAAGACCGATTCCCAAAATGTTGCCACTTCCCATCTCACAACGCAAGGTGCTCGTCAGAGTGATTTAATTGGGTACAGCTCCAACCTTCTATGCACTCTCACGGACCATCTCCCCCTCAACCACATCTCTCAGTTGCAAACTCACTAATTTCATTTGCATCTCTCCCCCTCCTCAACGATTTCGCAATACATCTAAGTAATAACAAACAAGGCAAATTGACCTCGCTGATGCAACAAAGGGAAAGCACGTCTCCTCAAAAAAATCCGTCATTCCCCAACGCCAGTACCTTGCCTGAAAATACATCCATCTGTCGCGGGCCTTTGATCGACCGCATTGTTCTGATTTATACGCGCATTTGAAGCCTCTATTGGTGACAGTGACATTTAGTGGAACAAAACGTTTACAAAAGCTACATCAAACGTACCATCAATAATAAAACGATAGATTTCCTCGTGAAACTTAGTCTCATCCAACAGAAATACGTTAACGGGATGACATTTTAGCTTTAACAGGTATGATACACAAAAGATATCCACCTTTCATTATAAAATCATACTACTCGTGTTTCGACTGTCTTGCAGTCATCATCAGGTACGACTAATCTTTCACATAACCAAACATGAGCATATATATTGAGAGATACATCGACCAAAACACAGTAGTGGGGGGGGGGGTTGTGGTGGGGGTAAGGAGGAAAGATAAGGGGGGAAGGCTAAAATCATAATCAATATGATCCTTTGTTCGTCCAAACAAAAGGTAGACAGCGCGATATCTTTCGTGTATCATTGAAAATGCTGTTCTGCAACATCTCGCCTGAGAAAGTGGAACTTATTCAACAGCTATTTTTTCAGCTTCCGCTAATCCTGAACAATAGGGATGTTTTTATCAAAAAAACGATTTACTCGAATCGAATCTATTATATCACACATGGTTAAAAATCACAGAATCGAACCACTGTGGAATGATTTCACATGAATTGAGGTGTGCAAATGAACATGAAGAAAAGTCGATAATGGGTACACCGCGTCGGAGCAGAGGTCAAGGGTTTAACGCGAATTAGCCAGCCTTAGCAAGTAAAATTGTATAGCCGTTATAGCCGACGTTAGCGGCGCTCACAGAGTCGTATTTCCGTCACACCCGGAGCTATACCACTCCATCATACCATCCATAGGCATAAAGATGACTAATTGTATGCCCTTTTCGGTAAGATGCGTTTTCTTGATTCCGTTCGAATTGTTTTAGGGAGGTGTGACCTGACATTAACTTTTCAAATGGTATCTCACTATTTATTTATAATTGGTTCCTAAAAAATGGTTTTTGTATTTATGACCATACAGAATTATACGAGACGTGATGCATGATACTAAGAACAGCGCAGTACGCCAATATCGCGAGATGCATAGCGCGTGAATTTTCACTTAGGCTTAAAACATCCACCAGTAATAACCCAACACCTATGGGCAAGCCGCAGCGTGCCATCATTAGGCGAACATACCATGCTCGCATTAAGGTAGTTACGATTTTTCCCAAGCCATAGTTAAACGATTTATGAATTTTATTTTTCAATTAAGCAGCCTCAAGAAGCATGGAGAAACTACTGTAACATCAATCGCGCCAACGTCCATTTTTACTCTGAATTTCTCAGTAATTTAATTATTATCATTTTTCTTATTGGGTCTTCAACTTGGCCGATTTTTTAATTTTTATTTCGTTATTAACAACTCTTCAAACTCATTAAAGACATTTTGTTCAGGTAACTCATGGCTAGACTTGAAAGATGTAATCATACAAAAATATTCAAGAGTGTTCTTTAGGAAAACCATCTGACAGAACGAGACTACAGCATGATACATCAACTCTTACTTTGCAGGCAAGCAAACTTATCTTCCAAATAAAGGAACTGTATAGACAATCCAGAGATACTACGACTAACCCTTAACCAGTAACGTGCATTTCTTGTCACACTACCAGTGACGTGCGGTCTGAGAGTCCGCAATTTATTAAATATTAATAATATTCTGTCATGATATTTTTCTTGTATGTTTTGAGTTTTATGCCTTTTAGCACTATGTCTCAAACTCATATTTAATTTTCCAAATCACTAACACAAACCATTTGTTCAGGGTAAATTATATTTTGAAACAGGGTAACCAAAATTGAAAGAAAAAACACTTTTTTTATTATTTGAGTCACAACTTATACATGTTTTTCCAGAGTTGAAAATAAAGTCGAAAATATTTAAGTAGTATAGTTCAATAATAATATTCGATTGAAAATTCACTAGGTACTTTTTTTGATGAAACCTGCATTTGTTAAAAATTAAGTTTTTTTTCAAAAAATCCCTCACACCTTCCTATCAGCAGCCTTTACAATTTTCTTGTGCATTCTAAGCTTACAGAGTTTTTGCATTTGAAACACAAGAAAGACGGTCTTTGTGAAGGGCACAGTGTACATGTAGTCACCTTTTCTAGCCTTTTAACTTCACCTGCCTGTTCCAACGGTAGGTGGAGAATCTGTCC